>JAPTMU010000151.1:457283-487259 GCA_028583405.1 Pogonophryne albipinna | reverse complement strand
TTAGTGTCTATTTGTAGTCCTTAGTGTCCTTTAGTGTCTATTTGTAGTCCTTAGTTTCCTTTAGTGTCTATTTGTAGTCCTTTAGTGTCTCTTTGTTGTCCTTTTGTGTCTATTTGTAGTCCTTTAGTGTCCTTTAGTGTCTATTTGTAGTTCTTTAGTGTCTCTTTGTTGTCCTTTAGTGTCTATTTGTAGTCCTTAGTGTCTCTTTGTTGTCCTTTAGTGTCTATTTGTAGTCCTTAGTGTCCTTTAGTGTCTATTTGTAGTCCTTAGTGTCTCTTTGTGGTCATGTAGTGTCTCTTTGTAGTCCTTTAGTGTCTCTTGTAGTCCTTTTGTGTCTCTTTGTTGTCCTTTAGTGTCTATTTGTAGTCCTTAGTGTCTCTTTGTAGTCCTTTTGTGTCTCTTTGTAGTCCTTTAGTGTCTATTTGTAGTCCTTAGTGTCTCTTTATAGTCATCTAGTGTCTATTTGTAGTCCTTTAGTGTCTCTTTGTTGTCCTTTAGTGTCTATTTGTAGTCCTTAGTGTCCTTTAGTGTCTATTTGTAGTCCTTAGTGTCTCTTTGTAGTCCTTTTGTGTCTCTTTGTAGTCCTTTAGTGTCTCTTGTAGTCCTTTTGTGTCTCTTTGTAGTCCTTTAGTGTCTCTTTGTAGTCCTTTAGTGTCTATTTGTAGTCCTTAGTGTCCTTTAGTGTCTATTTGTAGTCCTTAGTGTCTCTTTGTAGTCCTTTTGTGTCTCTTTGTAGTCCTTTAGTGTCTATTTGTAGTCCTTAGTGTCTATTTGTAGTCCTTAGTGTCTCTTTGTAGTCCTTTTGTGACACTTTGTAGTCCTTTAGTGTCTATTTGTAGTCCTTAGTGTCTCTTTGTAGTCCTTTAGTGTCTCTTTGTAGTCCTTTAGTGTCTCTTGTAGTCCTTTTGTGTCTCTTTGTAGTCCTTTAGTGTCTCTTTGTAGTCCTTTTGTGTCTCTTGTAGTCCGTTAGTGTCTCTTGTAGTCCTTTTGTGTCTCTTTGTAGTCCTTAGTGTCTCTTTGTAGTCCTTTAGTGTCTCTTGTAGTCCTTTTGTGTCTCTTTGTAGTCCTTTAGTGTCTCTTTGTAGTCCTTTTGTGTCTCTTGTAGTCCTTTAGTGTCTCTTGTAGTCCTTTTGTGTCTCTTTGTAGTCATGTAGTGTGTCTTTGTAGTCCTTTTGTGTCTCTTTGTAGTCCTTTAGTGTCTCTTGTAGTCCTTTTGTGTCTCTTTGTAGTCCTTTAGTGTCTCTTTGTAGTCCTTTTGTGTCTCTTGTAGTCCTTTAGTGTCTCTTGTAGTCCTTTTGTGTCTCTTTGTAGTCCTTTTGTGTCTCTTTGTAGTCATGTAGTGTCTCTTGTAGTCCTTTTGTGTCTCTTGTAGTCCTTTAGTGTCTCTTTGTAGTCCTTTAGTGTCTCTTTGTAGTGACTGTGTGTCTCTCTGTGTCTCAGGGACTTTAAGAGTAAGAACATAATGCTGAGTTCGGACCTCTCGGCAGTAATCGGAGATTTCGGCCTCGCAGTTCGTTTCGAGGCCGGTGAACCTCCGGGAGACACACACGGACAGGTGAGCTGCTCCACCTGAGTGTGTGTGTGTGTGTGTGTGTGTGTGTGTGTGTGTGTGTGTGTGTGTGTGTGTGTGTGTGTGTGTGTGTGTGTGTGTGTGTGTGTGTGTGTGTGTGTGTGTGTGTGTGTGTGTGTGTGTGTGTGTGTGTGTGTGTGTGTGTGTGTGTGTGTGTGTGTGTGTGTGTGTGTGTGTGTGTAATAAATGTAAATGTCCCCTCTGTGGCAGGAATAAAGGTATTCTGATTGATTCTGTTTTATGTGTGTGTGTGTGTGTGTGTGTGTGTGTGTGTGTGTGTGTGTGTGTGTGTGTGTGTGTGTGTGTGTGTGTGTGTGTGTGTGTGTGTGTGTGTGTGTGTGTGTGTGTGTGTGTGTGTGTGTGTGTGTGTGTGTGTGTGTGTGTGTGTGTGTGTGTGTGTGTGTGCAGGTGGGCACCAGGCGGCTACATGGCTCCGGAGGTTTTAGAGGGAGCAATAAACTTCCAGAGAGACGCCTTCCTGAGGATCGACATGTACGCCGTGGGTCTGATTCTCTGGGAGCTGGTGTCCCGCTGCAAGGCCGTGGACGGTAACATATCCATTACTACATATTAATATACAGCAGGGGGTCCAACTCAAGGCCTGCGAAGAATATCATACGTTTATTAAGGCTCTTTGTAGTCCTTTAGTGTCTCTTTGTAGTCCCTTTGTGTCTCTTAGTGTCTCTTTGTAGTCCCCTTAGTGTCTCTTTGTAGTCCGTAGTGTCTCTTTGTAGTCCCCTTTGTGTCTCTTTGTAGTCCCTTAGTGTCTCTTTGTAGTCCCGTAGTGTCTCTTTGTAGTCTCTTAGTGTCTCTTTGTAGTCCCTTAGTGTCTCTTTGTTGTCGTTTAGTGTCTCTTTGTAGTCCCTTAGTGTCTCTTTTGTAGTCCCTTAGTGTCTCTTTGTAGTCCCTTGGTCTCTTAGTGTCCTCTTTGTAGTCCCTTTGTGTCTCTTTGTAGTCCCTTTGGTGTCTCTTTGTAGTCCCGTAGTGTCTCTTTGTAGTCCCTTTGTGTCTCTTTGTAGTCCCGTAGTGTCTCTTTGTAGTCCCTTTGTGTCTCTTTGTAGTCCCCTTAGTGTCTCTTTGTAGTCCCCGTAGTGTCTCTTTGTAGTCTCTTAGTGTCTCTTTGTAGTCCCTTAGTGTCTCTTTGTTGTCCTTTAGTGTCTCTTTGTAGTCCCTTAGTGTCTCTTTGTAGTCCTTAGTGTCGCTTTGTAGTCCCTTTGTGTCTCTTAGTGTCTCTTTGTAGTCCTTTGTGTCTCTTTGTAGTCCCTTAGTGTCTCTTGTAGTCCCTTTGTGTCTCTTTGTAGTCCTTTAGTGTCTCTTTGTAGTCCCTTTGTGTCTCTTTGTAGTCCCTTAGTGTCTCTTTGTAGTCCTTTAGTGTCTATTTGTAGTCCCTTTGTGTCTCTTTGTAGTCCCTTTGTGTCTCTTTGTAGTCCCTTTGTGTCTCTTAGTGTCTCTTTGTAGTCCCTTAGTGTCCCTTTGTAGTCCCTTAGTGTCCATTTGTAGTCCTTTAGTGTCTCTTTGTAGTCCCTTAGTGTCCCTTTGTAGTCCCTTAGTGTCCCTTTGTAGTCCTTTAGTGTCTCTTTGTAGTCCCTTTGTGTCTCTTTGTAGTCCCTTTGTATCTCTTTGTAGTCCCGTAGTGTCTCTTTGTAGTCCTTTAGTGTCTCTTTGTAGTCCCTTAGTGTCCCTTTGTAGTCCTTTAGTGTCTCTTTGTAGTCCCTTAGTGTCCCTTTGTAGTCCCTTAGTGTCCCTTTGTAGTCCTTTAGTGTCTCTTTGTAGTCCCTTTGTAGTCTCTTTGTAGTCCCTTAGTGTCTCTTTGTAGTCCCGTAGTGTCTCTTTGTAGTCCTTTAGTGTCTCTTTGTAGTCCCTTAGTGTCCCTTTGTAGTCCCTTTGTGTCTCTTTGTAGTCCCTTTGTGTCTCTTTGTGTCTCTTTGTAGTCCCTTTGTGTCTCTTTGTGTCTCTTTGTAGTCATTTAGTGTCTCTTTGAAAGTCCCTTTGTGTCTCTTAGTGTCTCTTTGTAGTCCCTTTGTGTCTCTTTGTAGTCCCTTTGTGTCTCTTAGTGTCCCTTAGTGTCTCTTTGTGTCTCTTAGTGTCCCTTTGTAGTCCCTTTGTGTCTCTTTGTAGTCCCTTTGTGTCTCTTAGTGTCCCTTAGTGTCTCTTTGTGTCTCTTAGTGTCCCTTTGTAGTCCCTTTGTGTCTCTTTGTAGTCCCTTTGTGTCTCTTTGTAGTCCCTTTGTGTCTCTTTGTGGTCCCTTAGTGTCTCTTTGTGGTCCCTTAGTGTCAGGTGAACACGTTCTCTGACATGTTGTTTGCTCTCAGGTCCGGTGGGAGAGTACCTGCTTCCCTTTGAGGAAGAGGCGGGGCAGCATCCGTCTCTGGAGGACCTTCAGGACGTGGTCGTCCACAAGAAGCTGAGGCCGGCTCTGAAGGAGCTCTGGCTCAAACACAGCGTGAGTTTCATTACGGCCCGTCCACACGGCGGCGTGCTTCAACGCTTCTGCCCATTCACTTTGAATGGGGTGACGTCACGCTTTGACAAACTGCATTGTGGGAGCGTTGCTTCACTTTGCTCGCGTTGCTCGCTTAAAAAGTAGAGCAATGTTCAACTTTTGAAGCTTCGGCGGTCAGCCAATCAAATCATATGCCAGTACAAGCTCTAGCCAATCAAACCGTGTACTTGTGTGTCCGGGGCGGGAGATTCATGTGATTGGTTGTTGGTCGAGTTTCAGACAAGCTCACCGGCAAGCTTCAACGCACGCCGCCGTGTGGACGCTGCGTGTGTGTTTACTTCCTGTCTGTCTTCAACAAGCGCCCCAAAACCGCCTTCAAAATAAAAGCATAAGGAATGACTTTAATGAACTAGACAGCTGACCCTTGGAATGTCCAAATCAGAATCGAGTATTTAACTAAATCTTGTAAAGAGTACCATATTGACCCGAATATAAGAAGACCCCTCTTTTTCAAGCTCTTTTTGGGCTCTCCATCTTCTAACGTTACTCTCAGTAACTCCATATTTATTTTGCTAAAATTGGCATCGTAACTTGGCCTCTCTTGTTTATTAACTTTTGATCCACTTTGTTGGAGTTGGGCTGCAGTCGAATAGTCCAAAAATCTGCTCCTATCGTCTGTCCCTATCGTCTGTCCCCATCGTCTGTCCCCATCGTCTGTCCCTATCGTCTGTCCCCATCGTCTGTCCCCATCGTCTGTCCCCATCGTCTGTCCCCATCGTCTGTCCCCATCGTCTGTCCCTATCGTCTGTCCCCATCGTCTGTCCTCATCGTCTGTCCCCATCGTCTGTCCCCATCGTCTGTCCCCATCGTCTGTCCCCATCGTCTGTCCCCATCGTCTGTCCTCATCGTCTGTCCCCATCGTCTGTCCCCATCGTCTGTCCCTATCGTCTGTCCCCATCGTCTGTCCCCATCGTCTCTCCCCATCATCTGTCCCCATCGTCTGTCCCTATCGTCTGTCCCTATCGTCTGTCCCCATCGTCTGTCCCCATCGTCTGTCCCCATCGTCTCTCCCCATCGTCTGTCCCCATCGTCTCCCCATCGTCTGTCCCTATCGTCTGTCCCTATCGTCTGTCCCCATCGTCTGTCCTCATCGTCTGTCCCCATCATCTGTCCCCATCGTCTGTCCCTATCGTCTGTCCCCATCGTCTGTCCCCATCGTCTGTCCCCATCGTCTGTCCCTATCGTCTGTCCCCATCATCTGTCCCCATCGTCTGTCCCCATCGTCTGTCCCTATCGTCTGTCCCCATCGTCTGTCCCCATCGTCTGTCCCCATCGTCTGTCCCTATCGTCTGTCCCCATCGTCTGTCCCCATCGTCTGTCCCCATCGTCTGTCCCTATCGTCTGTCCCCATCGTCTGTCCTCATCGTCTGTCCCCATCATCTGTCCCCATCGTCTGTCCGTATCGTCTGTCCCTATCGTCTGTCCCTATCATCTGTCCCCATCGTCTGTCCCCATCGTCTATCCCCATCGTCTGTCCCTATCGTCTGTCGTCTATTCCTTGACCTCTGAGTGAAAGGTCACGGGGTTAAGGGATAGTGGATAGGAGAATTCAAAAGGACTTAGGAGAAGAGACTGCGGTACTTTAGAGAATCGACTGCACTTCACTATCCCACGTGTTTCTGATGCGCCAGAGGACGTCCTGAATGTGCGTCTGCTGCTGTGGGGAAACTATGGAAACTACAGTTTTCTATACAGCGGACTACAAACATGGATGTTCAATAAGAAGGAGGGGCTCCTGTAAACTCATCTAGAGACTCTGTGCTCTGATGCTGTTGCTTTAGGCTTTATGAACGTGGACAACAGAGAAACAGATTCTTCAGGACCAAAGCTGGAATTGAAATAAAAAAGGAAAGTGAAACTTCTGCTCGTCGCCCTCTCCCTCCGGTCCACATTAATACAAATGATCCCAATACGTATGATTGATGAAAAGATCAATCAATACAGATGTATTTATTATAAACGTTAGTCCTTAACATCTATCACTGTGTATATCACCATTCAAACATCTTTTAAAAGTTGAACAAACTCCACACAGCTCAGTAAAGACTGTGAAATGTTGACTTTATTTGATCATTTCAGTAAAAAGTAACGTTCATATTTCTCTCTTTGATTATAATACTGATGAACGTTCAGAACAAAGCACTTTGGCAACTTCCCACATACGTTTTAAAAAGCTTAATAAGCACCGTAACTTTCATGATATCATTTCTCCGTCATAATCGGTTGTTTCCGTGAACGGCCGACTGTTGAGTGACGGCAAATGCTGCGGCTGCAATGCATTGTGGGGCAGCACTTTCTCCTCTCCTTTCGTCAAGGGAGGTCCAGTGGTTCCTAAGCTAAAGGAGGCTATAAAGGAAGTTTGAAACCTCCTTTCCTTTCATTTAGAGCAGGGGTTCCCAACCCCCGGTCCGTGGACCGGTACCGGGCAGAATTATAAATATATACAAATATTTTATCAATTTCTTTTTCTTTTTTCTTTTTAATTTCCGCACCTATACCAGTCATTTTATTTCATCCAAAACATACTAAATAAATCAAAACTGGTTAGCATAAGGTCTCAGCCTCTCGTGCGCAGAGAAAGTTATCGGTGCGCCAATAGGAAGAGGAGCTCACAGGAGAGAACCGCTTCATCGCAGACTGTTGTGTTGACGTGGGGAAATGGCAGTGCAGACATTATTTGAGATATATTTCAAACTCGGACTTCATTTTAAGGACATATTTGTCAAGCCTCCTTCACTTCAGCATCAGGAGGCAGCCTCTGAGAAGTGCAGCACCAGCGCATACACACTGCCTTCACTGTGTTCACCACTGCAGGCTGCTACGTTTCAACCACACACACCTCTACACACACACACACACATCGAACGGCCCGATTATTTCCCCTATTACTCGTTGTATGAAGGAAATGTCTGGTCACAAAGGCGCATGATGTGTGTGTGTGTGTGTGTGTGTGTGTGTGTATGTGCTCAGCTGTGTGTGTGTATGTGCTCTGCTCAGCTGTGTGTGTGTATGTGCTCAGCTGTGTGTGTGTATGTGCTCTGCTCAGCTGTGTGTGTGTATGTTCGGAGTGTTTGTGTGTGTCCAACAACGGAATTTGTTTTAAAATGACCATGAACAGTAATTTACACACATCTGGCTAACTCCATAGGTATGTGGGTGTTCCCAAAAGAAGTTAGTTTAATCTTAATCTCGATGTAATGCTAAATGCTGTCGGAGTGCACCGGAACGAACGCCCCGGTATGACGTTATTATGGCTGGCAAACAGGCCCAGGGGTCTCCCTGACATTTCAGTTAATCAATATGTGTACAGTGGTCTTAAAGTGTTTTAATTGTATCCTGGTTTTAAACGTTGTTTTGGATGCATATTGGTATTTCTTCAGGCTGTTAAATACAATTGTCCTCTGCTGCCACCTGCTGGTGAGTAAATATTCAAATCAGTTAAAATTGACAACCGGTCCGCGATTTTTTTTTAATGTATCTGCCGGTCCTTGGCCCAATAAAGGTTGGGAACCCCTGATCTAGAGAATTGGAACGGCTCTTATCATGGCTGCCACTGAGGGACTTCCGGGTCATTTCACTCCGTCAGGAAGGGTCCTAAACTAAAGGGTCCTAAACTAAAGGGTCCTAAACTAAAGGGTCCTAAACTAAAGGGACTATTGGACTGCAGCCCCGTGTCTCTCCATCTCTCTCTCTCCTGTTGTACTGTTACTTTAAGACGTGTCTCTTTGAGGAAACACTCGTTTTGGCGCCATCTGTTGTTGTGACTGTGTAATTACATAAAAAAGTTTAGACCCCAAATATAAGACGAACCCTCTTTTTCAGATTCTTATATTTCTTCAGATTCAGTCAATTCGGGTCAATACGGTACTTATTGATGTGGACAGGATCAGAATCTAGTATTCAACTAAACCTTGTATAGAGTAATTAAAAACATCCTTTATTAAGCGGCCTGACCGTCTGGTTTCCTGCTTTCCTCCTCAGGGATTGGCTCAGATCTGCGAAACGGCGGAGGAATGCTGGGACCACGACGCCGAGGCTCGTCTTTCCGCAGGTTGCGTCGAGGAGAGAATTTCATCGATTCGCCGCCTGAAGGCTAACATCGTGACGCCGCCGACCTCCGACCTCAACGCCCTTTTGGTGACCTCACTTCCTCCTTCCATGGTGACCAACGTGGACCCCCCCCCCAAAGAGTCCAGCATCTGAGGAGAGCTCTACTTCCTGTGAACACACACACACACACACACACACAGAGATGGCAAAAGTACACGCATTTACTCAAGTAGAAGTACAGATACCAGAAACATGAAGTACAGTAATGAAGTATTTGTACTGCACTATCGTCCACACACACACACACACACACACACACATTTTTCTCAGTGGAAAGCAGCTGCTATTTAAACTCTCTGGACTTTTTTTTTCCTTGTCCTTTTTTGGGGACGAATCTTACCAGCGCACACGTCCTCGTTTCTACTCAGTCATTGTATTCTTATTTTTTTAAACCAAACCCACGGAAACAGCATCCAGGTCCGACTCAGTGAATGCTCTTTATCTCAGAAGTACCTCAGCGACGACTTTTCTTTACTTTCGCAGATTTCTACCGTTTTTTCCTTCATCTTCTAACACTGGATTTATCTACCATTGACTTACCGTTTTTTACTACGATGCTGCAGAAGACTGTTACGCAACAGATTACAGACTCTCCACATTTTGGGTTTTTCTACATCTTTCTTGGATTTTATTTTCCCAAACGCTTCGATTCACACGCAACAAACCTTCGGATCCAACGGGTTGCAAAACAAACAGGAAGTGACATCAGAGGGGAGGAAACAGGCGGAGAAAAACAACACCCAGTTTGTTTTTAACGGTTTCCTCTCGTCTTCGTGTTCGAGGTTAAAGACTGAGCTTTTTCAGGAAGTAAACGTTTCAAATGGCGGGATTTGATTGGCCGACGGCGAAAAGCCACAGCGTTTGGTTGGTTTGGAAAAGGAACTTCTCAGGTAACCTACAAGAAGGAGGGGTCAGGGGGACAATTTAAAACGTGACACGAAGAACGTTTTCCCCGTTGGGAAGAGCCGCGGCCAACAGGAAGTGAGAGGGGCTTATCTGAGGGCGCTCAAAGCCTATTGGCTGTCCTGAATATGTAAATTAGCAAAGGTGCCCAAACAAGGGGAAAAGTGTTTTCCCTTAAAAATGGTGCAAGACCTCGAGATGTACAGAGGTGTGTGTGTGTGTGTGTGTGTGTGTGTGTGTGTGTGTGTGTGTGTGTGTGTGTGTGTGTGTGTGTGTGTGTGTGTGTGTGTGTGTGTGTGTGTGTGTGTGTGTGTGTGTGTGTGTGTGTGTGTGTGTGTGTGTGTGTGTGTGTGTGTGTGTGTGTGTGTGTGTGTGTGTGTGTGTGTGTGGTACACTGTGAACACAGTCACACAAAATGACTGTTTTTATTTAGATTTTATACTGTCCGTGCTGATTGATTTATTGTGTCTTACACCTTTGACCTCCTCCAACATCGCCCCCTTGTGGTTGAGCTGCAACACTGCAGGAATCTGGTTGTTTACATGCAGAAAATATCCAATTTGTAGCACTTATTCTGACAATTACAATATTATTTTTAAGCTGTTTCACGTCTTAAAATAATAAGCATTCTCCAACTGTGCATACTCTGACTTTAAGTCTTAGGAACTACTTTTAAATGAACTAAAATGATGAAACTAATACCTATAAACATTAGGAAAACTAGTCCAATTAAGTATGACTTCGATGTCTATTTAAAATTGTTTTTGTATACAACTACTGCGACTGCAAGACATTTCCTACTTGGTGTAATTTGGATAAACTGACCACAGATTGTGAATCTAAAAGTGTCCTCATGCAGTGCGTCTGAACTCTGCACCAATTTAAACAATGAAGACACAGTGGAGGTAAGATTCACTGTTTACTGTCACACCTCATTAACATTAACAATATTCCTAAATAAACACAGCATTGCAGACACATGTACACACAAACTCAAATGTCTTGCAGAAGTAGCTAACAGGGCTTCTAGCATTATTACAGTGTTAATAAATCCTAATATATGATCTTAAACATGTCATATTTCAAATGAATGACCATCCCCTAAAGTCCTAAAACATCACGAAAACGGACAAATGAAATGTCCATTAAGACTCTTTGTTGACGAGAATTAAGAGCAAACTAATTATCTAAAGAAGAAATGCATTGAAGGCAGCACATCGTCACTTTCTGGTCTTTAAAAAGTACCACTTTTCGCCGGGCTTAATACCGTTCACGTGAGCCGTAACTTATTCCAGATACACGCGATCAATTCTGAATAAACATGGAATGTGTGCAGATAAAAAGGTTTGTGCTTGAACACGGGATTGTTCAGCACCTGTACCTGTCAACAAAGGTAGGGTTTGGTGGAGGTCAACGGTCATCTCTTGTTCTTTTTGTATTTCCATAAACCGGGACCAAAGCCGCTGCTAAACGGCCGCTCAGAGTCCAGTTCAGAACCGCGTCATCACTGTCAATAACGAACTGGAAACAAAAACATGTGTTTGTTTGTTTGTTTGTTTGTTTCTGTGATGTCATACGTGTAAACAGTGAATGTCTACGATGCTGCTGCTGATGATGATGAAGATGAATATATTTCTGTATTTTCCTTTTTTTTTTATTGTTAACTTGAACTCAACGCTCTGTATCGAGTCAGGGACGTCGAGAGGAGGCGTTCGAGGAGCGTGGGGCGTTTCGGCGCTCAGAGAGAATCGACAGAAAGCCAGGAGAACAGACCCACATCAATACTTCTCATGAACCACAGATCACCTCAAAACACCACAAATACCTCAGAAGACTTTTCTACGTTCTGTTTCTATATTTTATTGTGAGCTTTTTATCCGTTTTTCTTTTATACATAAAAATCTCCAAACTGATTGAAGAAGAAAAGCGACAGCGAGACTCGAACCTCCGACTTGTAAATAGTAAATAAAGTGTTTGTTTTTTAGACTGAACTGAACTGAACTGCCGAAATCATAAAAGCACCTGGACTTCCATTTTGTCTTATCGTTTAGTATCTGTAGTCGTCACCTTGTTACCTTCCTCCTTGTTACCTCCCTCCATCTCCTTGTTACCTTCCTCCTTCTCTTTGTTACCTTCCTCCATCTCCTTGTTACCTTGCTCCTTCTCCTTGTTACCTTCCTCCATCTCCTTGTTACATTCCTCCTTCTCCTTGTTACCTTCCTCCATCTCCTTGTTACCTTCCTCCTTGATACTTTCCTCCTTCTCCTTGTTACCTTCCTCCTTCTCCTTGTTAACTTCCTCCATCTCCTTGTTATCTTCCTCCTTGATACTTTCCTCCTTCTCCTTGTTACCTTCCTCCTTCTCCTTGTTACCTTCCTCCTGCTCCTTGTTACCTTCCTATTTCTCCGTGTTACCTTCCTCCTTCTCCTTGTTACCTTCCTCCATCTCCTTGTTACCTTCCTCCTTGATACTTTCCTCCTTCTCCTTGTTACCTTCCTCCTTCTCCTTGTTACCTTCTTCCTTCTCCTAGTTACCTTCCTCCTTGTCCTTGTTACCTTCCTCCTTTTCCTTGTTACCTTCCTCCTGCTCCTTGTTACCTTCCTCCTTCTCCGTGTTCCTTTCCTTCTTATTAGTTGTGTTTTCATTCAACTGTCAAGTGAGTTTCAAGCCCTAACTTTTAGTCGCCAACATCTTGGTTTCCAACATTAGTCGTCCTTCTTTCCTTTCTCCTAATGTTTCCTTTCCTTCCTGTAAGCTTTGTTTCCTGTGGAGTTTAAGCCCTAACTTTAGGTCATCACCATCTTTGTTTTTGGTCGTCACCATCGCTAAGTTTATCTTGGTTTTTGAACTTTTTAATTAACGTTAACCAAGTCATTTTGTTGCCTAAACCTCACCATAATTTCACGACGTTCACCACGGGGCATTGTGCGTTTCTGCGAGCGTGATATGAAACGTTTTTTAGTTGTTGTCGCAAAACGTTGACATTTAACAGAAACGTTCAACTGTAAAAACTAAATCTGGTTAGTTTATGTGAATGAAAACACAGATATCTAATATCTCCTTATCTCTAATCTCATCTCCTTTCCTTACCACGTGTGTCCTTTCTCCTACTTGGTTCCTTACCTCCTTGTCTCCTTTTCTTGTCTCTATTGACATCCCTTTCTCCACCATCTTTCCTTTCTAACTTCCTGTCTCTTTAAATGTAATATCTTTCGTCTTCCAGTTGCATCAAATGTAATTACCTCCTCTCCTCTTGACTCATTTCCTTTCCTTCTCTCCTTACTCAACTTCATTTGCTTCCTTCTTCTGTCCCTCCAATGAATGTAGTATCAAAATACATGTAAAATATCCGATTAAAACAGAAGGAAATGATCATGATTAAGATTCTGGACGTCAATCTTGAGAAAACCTGCAATAATTTAATTTCTATTATTATATTAAATGTATTTTTGTACCTGTGTGCAGGCGTTGTTGTTCTCAGATGATTCTCACTCAGATCCAGGTGTTTCCAGGTGTTTTTCAGGAACATATTACCTCATTAAGCCACGCGCGCAGAAACGGTGAGCGACGGTAGAGGGTGAGTTCGGGAAAGAAACATTATCGTTCAGGTATCGGAAAAAAACGGCGTCATTTTCACATGTCTGGTTTAATAACAAATACAACAGGAAACCTTCAAAAAGTGTCGCGCTGTGGGGGAAATGCTGCTACAGTTAGCATTTAGACATCAGTTAGCATTGTTAGCAGTGAAACCAGTGGGTACGATGAATAATGGGGACCAATGTGTTGAATGCTAACAAGTGCTAACTTACCCAAGTGCCAACACAGTAACTCAAAACATCCTCATGTCGATAAAACAACACAGCGAGAGCTAGCTCGTGCTGGTAGCATTGCGTTGGCTAACATATCACACTTAAAACGAATAGTAGTGACTTTACGGTGACTTAATACACAGCGAGGTGAGACTTTATTGTTGAAAGGAGATAGCGTCGCCTTCTTCCTCCCGCTCAAACTTTACTTTGATTTGACTGGATGTGATGAGCACTAGAACTAGCGCTGTTAGCTTAAAATTACGCAAAATCTGTAGCTGTTTTAGCGTCTAAATGCATTTCAAAGTCCTGCAAACAACTTTTATGCTCTGCTCAAAATGTTATGCTTGAACAAGACAGTGTTTGAAGACTTAAATAGTGATAAATAAGTAGACCGTTTGAGATGTTAGCATAGCGACAAAGCTAGCTGCAGAAGGTACAAACACAGTGACAGTAATTACAGCATTTTGGCTAAAAAACCTTACTACAAAAGTAAACAATAAACAAGACTTTGTGTTGTTTGTATACATCTGACTTTTATTCAACATAAATTATGAATACATTGACAGATTCGGGTACTGATACAGTAGCTACGAAGCTAGCGATTTTGGCTAACAAAGGTAAACAAACACGCTGTAAAACCAGATTATTTGGTGCTTATGGATGTGAGGGTTGTTTTGAGCTTCAACGCTAAAGAGCGAGAGGACAAGGCGTCCCTTCCATTCAAAATAAAAGTCACATGCTCGTTTTCGCTTAATAGTGCAAGAGATGCTTCCATTTTCGCGGCCTTTAAAGTGCCTGTGAGGAGAGTTTCTTAGTCAAGGACATATGGGTATCTGTATCACACATGTAGTAATATAGACCCCCTGACAGCAGAGCGTCCTGCCTCTTTAAGTGAGTTGTTTGACTCCAAACATCCAGTGGAAACAATCTCTCCATTTGGACATGTTGTCGACATCTTGGTTTTTGGGCCATAAATCTCCAAAACCAAAGTCCTCTGCTCTGAAAACACAGCTTCCAGACTCCATAATATGTTTTCTATTGGGGTTTCCAAGGCATGTTGTCAGGGGTTCCTCATTAACAGACCTTTACCTGAGCACACAGGTGTGTAAAGATGGCCGTCTCTACGCTGTTCACTAAAAACAATAAGCGTATGTCTCTTTATTTTACCTCAAAACATTCATTATTGATCATTTTGGATATTTACTCTAACAGTAAGACTACCTTAAAGGGCGTTGTATTTAAATTTGAAATTACCAAAAATATTCATGCAATCTGCAACGCTAAATCGTGCACACTGTCCCTTTAAGAGAAACATATGTTGTGTTAATTAGCATTAGCATATTAGCATTAGGTGCCCAAAAAGACGTGAAAATAATATGAATGTGATTTATCGTATGCTATAACTTAATTGAATGATAATTAAATTGAAAAGTACATCATATAATAAAAACATGACCATGTGCACAAACTGAGAGGCGGCCATCTTTAAACCCATGATGATGATGATGATGATGATGATGATGATGATGTGAAATGTAAATCTTGTACGTTATATTTCACTGTTGTAGCTCAACTGTAGAACACAGACAGACTACTGATTTTAACATGCTATGAAAGAAAAAAAATCTGTACGCCTGGTTTTCATTACTGTAAAAACAACAACAACAACAACAACCTGGTCTTTTTTTGGACTGGAAGAGGTTTTTTGGTATTTAAAATATATAAATATATATGTAGAGCAGGTGGGAGACATTACCCAGACAGGAAGTACTACAGTTTAAGAAAATAAAAGCCCCGTTACTGTCCCTTCCTGTTGTTTTATTTTCTACCTTCACTGTAACATACGTGTGTGTGTGTGTGTGTGTGTGTGTGTGTGTGTGTGTGTGTGTGTGTGTGTGTGTGTGTGTGTGTGTGTGTGTGTGTGTGTGTGTGTGTGTGTGTGTGTGTGTGTGTGTGTGTGTGTGTGTGTGTGTGTGTGTGTGTGTGTGTGTGTGTGTGTGTGTGTGTGTGTGTGTGTGTGTGTGTGTGTGTGTGTGTGTGTGTGTGTGTGTGTGTGTGTGTCGTCTTTTCTATTTCCATAAATTGTATATCTCTTTGTGTCTCTTATCTTCCTCTACACCCAGTGCCAGGATCATTATCGTATCAATGAATGTAGTTATTCCTCAGTGCAGACATACACACACACACACACACACACACACACACACACACACACACAACATAAACATCACTGTAGAAAAAAGGGTTAATTCAATTGTATCTTTTTGTATATGGAAATAATCAATAAATACTGTCAAATCATTTTACACTGACTCCAGTTGTGTTTCTTGTTTCCTAAATGGATCAAAAACGTGTCTATAATGCATTATAATTAGCTTATAGCGCTCTATGTTTATATCAATAAGCTCTCATAAATACTCATAAATGTACTTGATAATTGTCTTCATTAGCTAGGATCTCTGTATTGTTTACAAATATATTTATTTACATTATTATGGCAAACTATACACTTGAAGTAGCTCCGCCCCTTTTCCCATTTTCGATTCAAACTAAAAAATGTTAGTTCTTCCGGTTTGGCCCCAAAGACCCCTTCGGCTGGTCTTTTTTCCTCACGACACTGCGTCTCAGCCTCTATTAAGAAGCCCTGAGACTCTCAGAGCTTCTTAATATTAAAAAAAAATTAGCTGAGTTCCTTCCCATACCCTCCTAATGGGAAGGAACCCAGCTAACTGATGATACCAACCATTTTTACCGAAACAAAAACACAAGCCTCACAAGAAGCGTCTAAATGAGCCCTGAGCGAAAACATGCTAACGCAGAGCACAGAACTCTAGCTATACCGATCGATATACTTATTGGATCGGCACAAACAAGCTTAGCTAACATCCTGAGAGTCCACAGATTATAGAAACATAAGGATCATCACTGAGCGACCAGAACTCGTGACAGGGGAAGCAAATACAGACAACACACAGCTTTAGGTAGCAGAACACGGAGATATGCTCACCTTAGCTGTTATTCTGATCAAAAGTCGTGTTCAATGGCATTAAAACGAGAACAAACGCGGCTGAAGATTAATCCATAGGTTATAGCAATGTGTCTGTCACTTTGAAACAATGATTGATAATCCATAATTCAATTTTTAAGCAAAAATCAGAGAATAAATATTAGCTGCTAATGGTAGCCACCAGAGGTTAGCGCAGCTTCCGGCTTTGCTACGCGTCTCTCTCACTCCTTATTTGGTAAACTGTGTGTGTATGTGGAACTTTCCCTCGATTCCATTGGCTCTGACGGTTAGAGAGAGATGTCAATCAGCAAAATCGACCAAGGGGGGCCAGAGATATGGAAAATCCACCCAAATGACCCCAGAAGTGGGTTTTTTGTTGCTAAATCTCTCTAAAAAGGTCAAATATCACTTGTTTTGCATCAATCTTGATACAGGGTACTTATTATATGTTGTACTTTGGATTCCTAAAGCTTTTAGTCTACTAACCCATCATCCAAGGGTAGTTTTCACTATAAGTAATGTGTGTTTTTTTGGACGGACACAATAAGTTACATTTCTTTACTATGTTCAATCTGAATTTACTTTAAAATAAAAAACATCTATATTGATTCTGACACTTCTACATCCAACTCACAGGTTTATCGTTACTTTGAGAAAAAAGATTATTCATTTAACCCTTTGAGAAGATATGGTCATTTGTTCTGGGGATGTCATATTCGAGCCTGAGACCTGGAAAACAGGCTCAGGGCTTAACAGGTTAAAAAAGTTAGTGACAGTCAGTTAAGCTAAGCTAGCAAAGGTACACTATCGATCTACCTAGCGAGCTAGCTTGCGTTAGCTACCTATCTAACAAGCTAGCTAGTGAATGTTAGCTATCTAGCTCGCAATCGGCAAGTTTGATAAAATAATCACATACTAACAAGCAAAGGTTGATAAAGCTATGCAATGCTATAGCAATTACGCTTTAACCAGAAGTACCGACACAATATACACCGATGTGAAAGAGCAGGTGGAGCATCAGGTGAATGATACGACTTTTTTCACGATGTTTCTCAAGAATATTACAGTACGATATTTTCTACAAGAAAGTCGCAGTTCGACAGAAAAGCATTTTGTTCAGTGTGAAACTTCTCATCTCTTGCCTCGCAAAATATAAACGTAATCAACGCAGCCGTTACCTTAGCTCGCTAGCTAGCATTAGTTTAGCTACCTAGCTTTGTTTAACGCACAAACGTTATCTTGGCTTATTTACTCAGAGGGGGAAATGTGAATACGTCAAAACTCAGAAAACACTAGGTGTGCAAACTTCCCTGCTTTGGGACGCCCCCCAGACTGTCCAGAGATAGTTACTGGACGCACCCCTCACACTGTAACGTCATTAGTCACGCGCAGCGCGCGACCGGTCATAAACAGACTTTCAGCGAGGGAACGGGTCGTTGTGTGTTCCATGTTGTGCGTGTATGAAACTGTAAGTATTGTTACTGTGGCATAAGCACCTGTTTGTATCAATATGTTTGCATTTAAATAACAGTTTACAGACAATAATCGGCGTAGTGTATATATATTGTTTACAGTACTTGTTTGCCGTAAGTGTGACTGGCTGCCTGTTCAATGTTCAGTAGTTTCACTGTCTGTCCGCTGTGACTGTCGATATAATTATATTTGGTATGTACGATCGCCATATATTTCCAGTCTTGTGCTATTGCGGTGAGCTGTGTACATGCTGCCGTGATGAAACGCCATATCATGGATTATCAAGGATCTGAAACAGTTTGGAGCTCAAAGGCTTTCTCTCTTGCCGGTTATACCACAAGGTGAGTTCCTTTTTACTTCCTGCTTCTTCACACACATGCTCTCCAGTTAGGGTGGCCATCCGTCCGGTTTTAGGTCGGACAGTCCGGTTTTCAATGTCTTTGCCCGTATGCCGGCGCAGCCTTGAGCCGGACACTCATTTGTCCTCCTTTTGAGGTCATCCCTATTTTACACTTTTAGGGTATAAAAACAAATAGACAATTATACAAAGAAATACAAAAAATAAGTTATGTGTAAGTATATACCCCCATAAGACTTGTGGTCTTACAAATTATTGTCTGAATGCGATGTCAAATAAATATCTTGTATTTCATTGGTTAATAAACGTAAACAATTAGCCATGTGCTTCTTGTCTCACGGCAGGGCACTGTGGCACAGAGTGACGTTAGCGCTAGCCGACTAGCTCATGAGCCAACTCCACCTCGTTAGCGGTAGGGTTAAACCGCAGAAATGCCGAAACGAAAGACTTCATTTAATCCTGAATGGTGAGGAGCGGTATCTCAAACTGTTTTCCAAAGCAGAAGTCCCACTTGTATCTGAGGAAGGTCAGCGCCTACATCTTCTCCATCCCATGTAGCAATGCCCATACAGAACGTGTGTTCTCAATGATGACCTCAGCATGGAGAAATGAGAGACATCGTCTGGATGTGGACAGTGTCAAGGCAGAGCTGCAAATGTGTGTCAACTTCACATTTGAGTGCACAGACATGTACCAGAGACTCCTTACAAACAAAAAACTATTGGAAGCAGCCAGGAAAGGGCAAAAGTATCGAAAATAGACATTCAACTTGTGGTTAGTACACTAGTCTCATTGTGTTTTGAGTGTGAAGGATTCTGTGAAGCCAGGATAAAAACTAAAAGATAATCCCAAAGTGTCCTCCTTTTTGGTGTTATGGAAATGACCACCCTATCTCCAGTACAGGTTAGCTCTGAGTGTTAGCGATGCTAATGTAAACACCGACCATATTACGTCCCAAACAGTCGGCATTGTTTCTGATAGCAGCTTTCTGATTGGCCCGTGGGTCCACATTTCAGATATTACGTCATATCGGACGCAAATCTGGATCAGCTCCGTTGTTCCCCGTTTTTAGAGATTTGGGTACGGAGGAAAAGAGAGAGGGTTTTATTTCCTGACGCTGCGTGAGTTCCCCGACGCACCGGGGACACAGCGGGGACACAGCGGGGACACACCGGGGACACAGCGGGGACACACCGGGGACACACCGGGGACACAGCGGGGACACAGCGGGGACACACAGCGGGGGGACACAGCGGGGGGACACACCGGGGACACAGCGGGGACACACCGGGGACACACAGGGGACACATTGATGTAGAAAAGACATCAAAAAGTGCATTTTGCATGATAGGTCCCCTTTAAAACATCATTTGGGTTTTTTGTGGGGGTCGTTGTTGACTAACGTTGTTTCTAAATAATGTCCCGTAGCGGGGCTTAGCGTGCATGCTAACTTTCTGGTAGTATGGTTTGCAATATAGTATATATATATATATATTTGAATATGAGGGTCTGAGAGAGTCTAAAGCGGTAAAACAAGACACTTTGAAAAGGAGAATGTTTTTATTCATTGTCTTTAACAACAGCAACATATACAGTACATGTTTAGGTTCAAGTTTATTATTTTGGAGCTGAATTAAAGGTTCATTCCTCTACAAACAACAGCGCTTTTTAAAAACATGTAATTAGAAACAGGTTATTAAATATTGACTAGAAACTATAAATACTTTAACTTAATAAAATCTATTTCTGTACAGATTTAAAATTTGACACCAAAATAACTATACCTACTATAAAACAATCCTACAGTGAGTAGTAGTTCCTATTTAAGAGCACTGTAAAGTCAGTGAGTAGTAGTTCCTATTTAAGAGCACTGTAAAGTCAGTGAGTAGTAGTTCCTATTTAAGAGCACTGTAAAGTCAGTGAGTAGTAGTTCCTATTTAAGAGCACTGTAAAGTCAGTGAGTAGTAGTTCCTATTTAAGAGCACTGTAAAGTCAGTGAGTAGTAGTTCCTATTTAAGAGCACTGTAAAGTCAGTGAGTAGTAGTTCCTATTTAAGAGCACTGTAAAGTCAGTGAGTAGTAGTTCCTATTTAAGAGCACTGTAAAGTCAGTGAGTAGTAGTTCCTATTTAAGAGCACTGTAAAGTCAGTGAGTAGTAGTTCCTATTTAAGAGCACTGTAAAGTCAGTGAGTAGTAGTTCCTATTTAAGAGCACTGTAAAGTCAGTGAGTAGTAGTTCCTATTTAAGAGCACTGTAAAGTCAGTGAGTAGTAGTTCCTATTTAAGAGCACTGTAAAGTCAGTGAGTAGTAGTTCCTATTTAAGAGCACTGTAAAGTCAGTGAGTAGTAGTTCCTATTTAAGAGCACTGTAAAGTCAGTGAGTAGTAGTTCCTATTTAAGAGCACTGTAAAGTCAGTGTTTCAGTGATTTCCTGGAATATAAACTATGGTTTTTATAACGATGTATTGATTTAAAACTCTCAACCAATCAGAATAGTACATTTCTGTGTTTAAAAACAATCAAAGATCCCTGATTGGCTCTCGCAGTGTGATGTCCCGCTCACTTCCAGAGCAGCTGTCCAATCACAGCCCTTTAACGACTTCTCTCCAACCGACGGCCAATGACAAACGGACTCTCGGAGCCTCCCGGCCAATCACACGTCAGCCTCTGTGTAGCGCTCTCGTTGAGCCCGCCCCTTCTTCTGCTCCAATCGCGCGGCAGTGATGATGATGATGTCACGCTTCCTCCCCCGTCTCTCCCTTTTCTGCTTCACCTGTCTCCCCTTCTGTCTCCCCCTTTACTTCCTCTTCTGTCTCCCCCTTTCCTTCCTCTTCTGTCTCCCCCTTTCCTTCCTCTTCTGTCTCCTCCTTTCCTTCCTCTTCTGTCTCCCCCTTTACTTCCCCTTCTGTCTCCCCCTTTACTTCCTCTTCTGTCTCCCCCTTTCCTTCCTCTTCTGTCTCCCTCTTTCCTTCCTCTTCTGTCTCCCCTTTTCCTTCCTCTTCTGTCTCCCCCTTTACTTCCTCTTCTGTCTCCCCCTTTCCTTCCTCTTCTGTCTCCCCCTTTACTTCCTCTTCTGTCCCCCCATTTACTTCCTCTTCTGTCTCTTCTGTCACCCCCTTTTCTTCCTCTTCTGTCTCCCCCTTTCCTTCCTCTTCTGTCTCCCCCTTTCCTTCCTCCTCTGTCTCCCCCTTTCCTTCCTCTTCTACCTCCCCCTTTACTTCCTCCTCTGTCTCGCCCTTTCCTTCCTCTTCTGTCTCCCCATTTCCTTCCTCCTCTGTCTCCCCCTTTACTTCCTCTTCTGTCTCCCCCTTTCCTTCCTCCTCTGTCTCCCCATTTCCTTCCTCCTCTGTCTCCCCCTTTACTTCCTCTTCTGTCTCCCCATTTCCTTCCTCTTCTGTCTCCCCCTTTCCTTCCTCCTCTGTCTCCCCCTTTACTTCCTCTTCTGTCTCCCCCTTTACTTCCTCTTCTGTCTCCCCCTTTCCTTCCTCCTCTGTCTCCCCCTTTACTTCCTCTTCTGTCTCCCCATTTCCTTCCTCCTCTGTCTCCCCCTTTACTTCCTCTTCTGTCTCCCCCTTTACTTCCTCTTCTGTCTCCCCCTTTCCTTCCTCCTCTGTCTCCCCCTTTACTTCCTCTTCTGTCTCCCCCTTTCCTTCCTCCTCTGTCTCCCCCTTTACTTCCTCCTCTGTCTCCCCCTTTCCTTCCTCCTCTGTCTCCCCCTTTACTTCCTCTTCTGTCTCCCCCTTTCCTTCCTCCTCTGTCTCCCCCTTTACTTCCTCTTCTGTCTCCCCATTTCCTTCCTCCTCTGTCTCCCCCTTTACTTCCTCTTCTGTCTCCCCATTTCCTTCCTCCTCTGTCTCCCCCTTTACTTCCTCTTCTGTCTCCCCCTTTACTTCCTCTTCTGTCTCCCCCTTTCCTTCCTCCTCTGTCTCCCCCTTTCCTTCCTCCTCTGTCTCCCCCTTTACTTCCTCCTCTGTCTCCCCCTTTCCTTCCTCCTCTGTCTCCCCCTGCTGGCAGGTGTCAGGTTGAGGGGGGAGAGACTCCTTCCTCCCTGACCCTGCAGAAAACAACAACAACAGTATTATTTGTTTGTTTGTTGTCTAGCGTGTAATACATGACTCAGCAGTTTTTAGAAATTATACAAATATTGTTTTCTGATTGGCTCTGATTGTTGACGTAGCGCTGCTCTCTATAGCAATAAACAACAACAACAACAACATTATAGCCACAGATTTCTCTTTGATCTTCCTGTGATCTCAGTGAAAGTGAAGAAATTGTTACATTGTATCTGATTGTTGTTTTCCCCAGGAAGTGACGTAGCGCTGCTCTCAGCTATAACAATAAACAATAACAACAACAGCTTTGTTGTTGTTTACCTGTGGGGATGAGCACCAGCGCCTGCAGGATGTCTGACAGAGAGACGATGCCGACGATACGAGACTCTTCATCGACCACCACCAACCTGTGGACCTGCAGCAGGAGAGGACTCTTTAAAGTAGAGACACTACATACTGATATACACCTGAACATCAGCAGGAGAGGACTCTTTAAAGTAGAGACACTACATACTGATATACACCTGAACATCAGCAGGAGAGGACTCTTTAAAGTAGAGACACTACATACTGATATACACCTGAACATCAGCAGGAGAGGACTCTTTAAAGTAGAGACACTACATACTGATATACACCTGAACATCAGCAGGAGAGGACTCTTTAAAGTAGAGACACTACATACTGATATACACCTGAACATCAGCAGGAGAGGACTCTTTAAAGTAGAGACACTACATACTGATATACACCTGAACATCAGCAGGAGAGGACTCTTTAAAGTAGAGACACTACACACTGATATACACCTGAACATCAACAGGAGAGGACTCTTTAAAGTAGAGACACTACATACTGATATACACCTGAGCATCAGCAGGAGAGGACTCTTTAAAGTAGAGACACTACATACTGATATACACCTGAACATCAGCAGGAGAGGACTCTTTAAAGTAGAGACACTACATACTGATATACACCTGAACATCAGCAGGAGAGGACTCTTTAAAGTAGAGACACTACATACTGATATACACCTGAACATCAGCAGGAGAGGACTCTTTAAAGTAGAGACACTACATACTGATATACACCTGAACATCAGCAGGAGAGGACTCTTTAAAGTAGAGACACTACACTACTGATATACACCTGAACATCAAGCAGGAGAGGACTCTTTAAAGTAGAGACACTACATACTGATATACACCTGAGCATCAGCAGGAGAGGACTCTTTAAAGTAGAGACACTACATACTGATATACACCTGAACATCAACAGGAGAGGACTCTTTAAAGTAGAGACACTACACACTGATATACACCTGAACATCAACAGGAGAGGACTCTTTAAAGTAGAGACACTACATACTGATATACACCTGAGCATCAGCAGGAGAGGACTCTTTAAAGTAGAGACACTACATACTGATATACACCTGAACATCAGCAGGAGAGGACTCTTTAAAGTAGAGACACTACATACTGATATACACCTGAACATCAGCAGGAGAGGACTCTTTAAAGTAGAGACACTACATACTGATATACACCTGAACATCAGCAGGAGAGGACTCTTTAAAGTAGAGACACTACATACTGATATACACCTGAACATCAGCAGGAGAGGACTCTTTAAAGTAGAGACACTACATACTGATATACACCTGAACATCAGCAGGAGAGGACTCTTTAAAGTAGAGACACTACATACTGATATACACCTGAACATCAGCAGGAGAGGACTCTTTAAAGTAGAGACACTACATACTGATATACACCTGAACATCAGCAGGAGAGGACTCTTTAAAGTAGAGACACTACATACTGATATACACCTGAACATCAGCAGGAGAGGACTCTTTAAAGTAGAGACACTACATACTGATATACACCTGAATCAGCAGGAGAGGACTCTTTAAAGTAGAGACACTACATACTGATATACACCTGAACATCAGCAGGAGAGGACTCTTTAAAGTAGAGACACTACATACTGATATACACCTGAACATCAGCAGGAGAGGACTCTTTAAAGTAGAGACACTACATACTGATATACACCTGAACATCAGCAGGAGAGGACTCTTTAAAGTAGAGACACTACATACTGATATACACCTGAAAATCAGCAGGAGAGGACTCTTTAAAGTAGAGACACTACATACTGATATACACCTGAACATCAGCAGGAGAGGACTCTTTAAAGTAGAGACACTACATACTGATATACACCTGAACATCAGCAGGAGAGGACTCTTTAAAGTAGAGACACTACATACTGATATACACCTGAACATCAGCAGGAGAGGACTCTTTAAAGTAGAGACTCTACATACTGATATACACCTGAACATCAGCAGGAGAGGACTCTTTAAAGTAGAGACACTACATACTGATATACACCTGAACATCAGCAGGAGAGGACTCTTTAAAGTAGAGACACTACATACTGATATACACCTGAACATCAGCAGGAGAGGACTCTTTAAAGTAGAGACACTACATACTGATATACACCTGAACATCAGCAGGAGAGGACTCTTTAAAGTAGAGACACTACATACTGATATACACCTGAACATCAGCAGGAGAGGACTCTTTAAAGTAGAGACACTACATACTGATATACACCTGAACATCAGCAGGAGAGGACTCTTTAAAGTAGAGACACTACATACTGATATACACCTGAACATCAGCAGGAGAGGACTCTTTAAAGTAGAGACACTACATACTGATATACACCTGAACATCAGCAGGAGAGGACTCTTTAAAGTAGAGACACTACATACTGATATACACCTGAACATCAGCAGGAGAGGACTCTTTAAAGTAGAGACACTACATACTGATATACACCTGAAAATCAGCAGGAGAGGACTCTTTAAAGTAGAGACACTACATACTGATATACACCTGAACTATCAGCAGGAGAGGACTCTTTAAAGTAGAGACACTACATACTAATATACACCTGAACATCAGCAGGAGAGGACTCTTTAAAGTAGAGACACTACATACTGATATACACCTGAACATCAGCAGGAGAGGACTCTTTAAAGTAGAGACTCTACATACTGATATACACCTGAACATCAGCAGGAGAGGACTCTTTAAAGTAGAGACACTACATACTGATATACACCTGAACATCAGCAGGAGAGGACTCTTTAAAGTAGAGACACTACATACTGATATACACCTGAACATCAGCAGGAGAGGACTCTTTAAAGTAGAGACACTACATACTGATATACACCTGAACATCAGCAGGAGAGGACTCTTTAAAGTAGAGACACTACATACTGATATACACCTGAACATCAGCAGGAGAGGACTCTTTAAAGTAGAGACACTACATACTGATATACACCTGAACATCAGCAGGAGAGGACTCTTTAAAGTAGAGACACTACATACTGATATACACCTGAACATCAGCAGGAGAGAACTCTTTAAAGTAGAGACACTACATACTGATATACACCTGAAGATCAGCAGGAGAGGACTCTTTAAAGTAGAGACACTACATACTGATATACACCTGAATATCAGCAGGAGAGAACTCTTTAAAGTAGAGACACTACATACTGATATACACCTGAACATCAGCAGGAGAGGACTCTTTAAAGTAGAGACACTGCATACTGATATACACCTGAACATCAGCAGGAGAGGACTCTTTAAAGTAGAGACACTACATACTGATATACACCTGAACATCAGCAGGAGAGAACTCTTTAAAGTAGAGACACTACATACTGATATACACCTGAACATCAGCAGGAGAGGACTCTTTAAAGTAGAGACACTGCATACTGATATACACCTGAACATCAGCAGGAGAGGACTCTTTAAAGTAGAGACACTACATACTGATATACACCTGATCATCAGCAGGAGAGGACTCTTTAAAGTAGAGACACTACATACTGATATACACCTGAACATCAGCAGGAGAGGACTCTTTAAAGTAGAGACACTACACACTGATATACACCTGAACATCAGCAGGAGAGGACTCTTTAAAGTAGAGACACTACATACTGATATACACCTGAACATCAGCAGGAGAGGACTCTTTAAAGTAGAGACACTACACACTGATATACACCTGAACATCAGCAGGAGAGGACTCTTTAAAGTAGAGACACTACATACTGATATACACCTGAACATCAGCAGGAGAGGACTCTTTAAAGTAGAGACGCTACATACTGATATACACCTGAACATCAGCAGGAGAGGACTCTTTAAAGTAGAGACACTACATACTGATATACACCTGAACATCAGCAGGAGAGGACTCTTTAAAGTAGAGACACTACACACTGATATACACCTGAACATCAGCAGGAGAGGACTCTTTAAAGTAGAGACACTACATACTGATATACACCTGAACATCAGCAGGAGAGGACTCTTTAAAGTAGAGACGCTACATACTGATATACACCTGAACATCAGCAGGAGAGGACTCTTTAAAGTAGAGACACTACATACTGATATACACCTGAACATCAGCAGGAGAGGACTCTTTAAAGTAGAATAGAAAAATGTGTGTGTGTGTGTGTGTGTGTGTGTGTGTGTGTGTGTGTGTGTGTGTGTACCTCTGCCTTCACGATACGGTCCACGATGGTCTCCAGTGTTTCTCTTTTGTTACATTTCATGACGCCTTCAAAGTATTGCGATCGATGACGAAGCGCCTGAGTCACCGTGACGTCCAGGTTGTTGTACGTCTTCTCTGCCGCCAGGTTCTACACACACACACACACACACACACACACACACACACACACTTAGATCTCCTACACTTCTTTAAATAGTGAACACAACACTTGTTTCCACTTTTCCTCCAAGTCTTGTTTCCTCCTATATCCTTGTTTCATCTCCTTGTTTCCTCTTCTTAATTTCCTCATCTTATTTCTGTATCTATACTTGTTTCCTCTCCTCTTATATCCTTCTAATATTCTTGTTTTCTTTTCTTGTTACCTTTCCTTGATATATAACAATTCTAGATTTACTCACAATGACGTCAAACTTGGAGTAGATGTCGACCACTCTCCCTGCAGAACAACACAGACAGGAAGTCAGTATTAAATCACAGGAAGTCAGGATTAAATCACAGGAAGTCAGGATTAAATCACAGGAAGTCAGTATTAAATCACAGGAAGTCAGGATTAAATCACAGGAAATCAGGATTAAATCAAAGGAAGTCAGGATTAAATCACAGGAAGTCAGTATTAAATCACAGGAAGTCAGGATTAAATCATAGGAAGTCAGGATTAAATCAAAGGAAGTCAGGATTAAATCAAAGGAAATCAGGATTAAATCAAAGGAAGTCAGGATTAAATCAAAGGAAGTCAGGATTAAATCACAGGAAGTCAGGATTAAATCATAGGAAGTCAGGATTAAATCACAGGAAATCAGGATTAAATCAAAGGAAGTCAGGATTAAATCACAGGAAGTCAGGATTAAATCAAAGGAAGTCAGGATTAAATCAAAGGAAGTCAGGATTAAATCACAGGAAGTCAGGATTAAATCACAGAAAGTCAGGATTAAATCACAGAAAGTCAGGATTAAATCACAGGAAGTCAGGATTAAATCACAGGAAATCCGGATTAAATCACAGGAAGTCAGGATTAAATCAAAGGAAGTCAGGATTAAATCACAGGAAGTCAGGATTAAATCACAGGAAGTCAGGATTAAATCAAAGGAAGTCAGGATTAAATCACAGGAAGTCAGGATTAAATCACAGGAAGTCAGGATTAAATCAAAGGAAGTCAGGATTAAATCACAGGAAATCAGGATTAAATCACAGGAAGTCAGGATTAAATCAAAGGAAGTCAGGATTAAATCAAAGGAAGTCAGGATTAAATCACAGGAAGTCAGGATTAAATCACAGAAAGTCAGGATTAAATCACAGAAAGTCAGGATTAAATCACAGGAAGTCAGGATTAAATCACAGGAAATCCGGATTAAATCACAGGAAGTCAGGATTAAATCAAAGGAAGTCAGGATTAAATCACAGGAAGTCAGGATTAAATCACAGGAAGTCAGGATTAAATCACAGGAAGTCAGGATTAAATCACAGGAAGTCAGGATTAAATCAAAGGAAGTCAGGATTAAATCACAGGAAATCAGGATTAAATCACAGGAAGTCAGGATTAAATCAAAGGAAGTCAGGATTAAATCAAAGGAAGTCAGGATTAAATCACAGGAAGTCAGGATTAAATCACAGGAAGTCAGGATTAAATCACAGGAAATCAGGATTAAATCACAGGAAGTCAGGATTAAATCACAGGAAGTCAGGATTAAATCAAAGGAAGTCAGGATTAAATCACAGGAAGTCAGGATTAAATCACAGGAAGTCAGGATTAAATCACAGGAAGTCAGGATTAAATCACAGGAAGTCAGGATTAAATCACAGAAAATCAGGATTAAATCAAAGGAAGTCAGGATTAAATCACAGAAAGTCAGGATTAAATCACAGAAAGTCAGGATTAAATCACAGAAAGTCAGGATTAAATCAAAGGAAGTCAGGATTAAATCACAGGAAGTCAGGATTAAATCACAGGAAGTCAGGATTAAATCACAGGAAATCAGGATTAAATCACAGGAAGTCAGGATTAAATCACAGAAAATCAGGATTACATCAAAGGAAGTCAGGATTAAATCACAGAAAGTCAGGATTAAATCACAGGAAGTCAGGATTAAATCACAGAAAGTCAGGATTAAATCACAGGAAATCAGGATTAAATCACAGAAAATCAGGATTAAATCAAAGGAAGTCAGGATTAAATCACAGAAAGTCAGGATTAAATCACAGAAAGTCAGGATTAAATCAAAGGAAGTCAGGATTAAATCACAGAAAGTCAGTATTTTAACGGCGTGTTGTCACCGTTGTGGTCGACGACGGGCAGGGCAGAGACGCGGCGGCGGGTGAAGACGCAGAGCGCCGTGATGAGAGGCGTGTCGGGGTGCACGAAGGCGATGTTGGAGTACGTTCCAACGCTCAGATCCTCCAGAGAGCAGCGCATGAAGGCCGGCATCGGCATCTCACACACCTGGGAGCAAATACAGGGAGATTAATATTAATATATATAAGCTGCAGAAAGTTGTTGTTATTATTTAATATGAACACGTTTCCTCACAAACAGCTGCAGGAACTTGAGGATCCTCTTGTGAGTTAGGATGTAAAGGGCGTTCCCGCTGATCGGGTCGATGACCGGCAGACGGTGGATCTGATTCTGGATCAGAGAGGACACCGCCTCCAAGATACTGAGGACAGAGGAGAGAGGAGAGGAGGAAGTGATGTAATAATAATAAATGATATTTATATAGCGCCTTTCAAGGAACCCAAGGTCGCTGTACATGGTGGACAAACAAAACAAACAGACAATCAACGGGCAAACCAAAGAAATGAATAAAGGAAGCCGGGGGACCAGAAAAGGGCTCGGGCCCGAAGGCCGGGGGGGAACAGGTGTGTTTTTAGTGATGATTTGAAGATGTCCAGGGAGGCAGCATTACGGATCTCGGCAGGAAGTGCATTCCAGAGGGTGGGGGCCGCAACACTGAATGCCCTGTCACCAACAGTTCGGAGGTGAGAGCGGGGGATGGAGAGCAGGCCCGTGTCTGAGGACCGCAGACTCCGAGAAGGGGTGGAGGGATGGAGGAGGTCCGATAAGTACTGGGGGGCGAGGGTATGGAGGGACTTGTACGTGAGGATGAGTGTTTTGTATTGAATCCGGGATTTGACCGGCAGCCAATGTAGGTGGATGAGGGTGGGGGTGATATGGTGCCATGGCTTGGTGTGGGTGAGAAGCCTGGCGGCAGAGTTCTGGACGTATTGGAGCCTGTCCAGGGTTTTGCTGGGAACCCCGGACAGGACTCCATTGCAATAGTCCAGACGGGATGTAATGAAGGCGTGAACAAGGGTTTCTGCCACAGAGTCAGAGAGTGAAGGCCGGAGTCTGGCAATGTTTTTTAGGTGGTAGAAGGCGGATTTGGTAACAGATTTGACGTGCGCCTGGAAAGAGAGGGTGGTGTCCAGGATGACTCCCAGGTTGCGGACTTCAGTGGACGGGGAGATGAAGCAGCCGTCAATGGAGAGAAGCAGGTCTCCAACCTTCTGGAGCTGCGTCTTGGGAGCCACAATCATGAGCTCTGTTTTATTGCTGTTGATTTTGAG
>JAPTMU010000151.1:442283-452283 GCA_028583405.1 Pogonophryne albipinna | reverse complement strand
CTCACAAGGATACCAGAGAGGCCGAAGGATGCCAAAGGGACTCACAAGGATACCAGAGAGGCCGAAGGATGCCAAAGGGACTCACAAGGATACCAGAGAGGCCGAAGGATGCCAAAGGGACTCACAAGGATACCAGAGAGGCCGAAGGATGCCAAAGGGACTCACAAGGATACCAGAGAGGCCGAAGGATGCCAAAGGGACTCACAAGGATACCAGAGAGGCCGAAGGATGCCAAAGGGACTCAAAAGGACCCAGAAAGAGAGATAAACGACTAGAAATTATGCAAAAAAACACCAAATGATCAGCAAAACGAACAAAACTACTGAAAACTGTTTCAAAAGCACCATATAAGCTGCAAAACTACAAAGAATGGATGCAAACCAACATATAGCATAGAAAACCACTATAAATACAAAACTACTAAAAACAAATGCAAAACAGTCAGTTCAAATTCAATCACCTCCAGAACCTCCACTGGCTCCCCGTCAAAGAATCGACTTCAAAATCCTCCTGATTTCTCACAAAGCCCTCAACAACCAGACCCCCCCCCCCCCACCTCACAGACCTGCTGCACCACCACACCCCCCCCCCCCACCTCACAGACCTGCTGCACCACCACACCCCCCCCCCCCACCTCACAAACCTGTTGCACCACACACCCCCCCCCCCCACCTCACAGACCTGTTGCACCACCACACCCCCCCCCCACCTCACAGACCTGCTGCACCACCACACCCCCCCCACGCACCACCACACCCCCCCCACCTCACAGACCTGCTGCACCACCACACCCCCCCCACGCACCACCACACCCCCCCCACCTCACAGACCTGTTGCACCACCACACCCCCCCCCCCACCTCACAGACCTGCTGCACCACCACACCCCCCCCCCCCACCTCACAGACCTGCTGCACCACCACACCCCACTACCTCACAGACCTGCTGCACCACCACACCCCCCCCACGCACCACCACACCCCCCCCACCTCACAGACCTGCTGCACCACCACCTCACAGACCTGCTGCACCACCACACCCCCCCCTACCTCACAGACCTGCTGCACCACCACACCCCTTCCCCCTACCTCACAGACCTGCTGCACCACCACACACCCCCCACGCACCACCACCCCCCCCCGTCAAAGAATCGACTTCAAAATCCTCCTGATTTCTCACAAAGCCCTCAACAACCAGACCCCCCCCCCCCACCTCACAGACCTGCTGCACCACCACACCCCCCCTACCTCACAGACCTGCTGCACCACCACACACCCCCCTACCTCACAGACCTGCTGCACCACCACCCCCCCCCCCCCTACCTCACAGACCTGCTGCACCACCACACCCCCCCCTACCTCACAGACCTGCTGCACCACCCCCCCCCCCCCCTACCTCACAGACCTGCTGCACCACCACACCCCCCCTACCTCACAGACCTGCTGCACCACCACACCCCCCCCACGCACCACCACACCCCCCCCACCTCACAGACCTGCTGCACCACCACACCCCCCCCCCTACCTCACAGACCTGCTGCACCACCACACCCCCCCTACCTCACAGACCTGCTGAACCACCACCCCCCCTACCTCACAGACCTGTTGCACCACCACCCCCCTTCCCCCCACCTCACAGACCTGCTACACCACCACACCCCCCCCTACCTCACAGACCTGCTGAACCACCACCCCCCCTACCTCACAGACCTGCTACACCACCACCCCCCTTCCCCCCACCTCACAGACCTGCTACACCACCACACCCCCCCCCTACCTCACAGACCTGCTGAACCACCACCCCCCCTACCTCACAGACCTGTTGCACCACCACCCCCCTTCCCCCCACCTCACAGACCTGCTACACCACCACACCCCCCCCTACCTCACAGACCTGCTGAACCACCACCCCCCCTACCTCACAGACCTGCTACACCACCACCCCCCTTCCCCCCACCTCACAGACCTGCTGCACCACCACACCCCCCTACCTCACAGACCTGCTGCACCACCACACCCCCCTACCTCACAGACCTGCTGCACCACCACACCCCCCCCACGCACCACCACACACCCCCCACGCACCACCACCCCCCCCCCACCTCACAGACCTGCTGCACCACCACACCCCCCCCCTACCTCACAGACCTGCTGCACCACCACACCCCCCCCTACCTCACAGACCTGCTGCACCACCACACCCCCCCCCTACCTCACAGACCTGCTGCACCACCACACCCCCCCTACCTCACAGACCTGCTGCACCACCACACCCCCCCCACGCACCACCACACCCCCCCCACCTCACAGACCTGCTGCACCACCACACCCCCCCCCCTACCTCACAGACCTGCTGAACCACCACCCCCCCTACCTCACAGACCTGCTACACCACCACCCCACTTCCCCCCACCTCACAGACCTGCTACACCACCACACCCCCCCCCCCCCTACCTCACAGACCTGCTGAACCACCACACCCCTTCCCGCTGCCTCCGCTCATCAGAAGCCAACATCTTATCCATCCCCACCCGCATCAACCACCGGACCTGGGGGGACAGAGCCTTCTCCGTCGCTGCCCCCTCCCTCTGGAACTCACTCCCCCAACCCATCAGAGACTGCACTGACCCCCCCCCCCCCCACCTTCAAAACACTCACAAAAACTCACCTCTTGTGATTGTTTTTGTATTATTTGACTTTAACTATTTAGATTTATTTGTTGTTCTTTTCTTTTCACTATATCTGTAAAGCATCTTTGAGCACCTGTAAAAGCGCTAACAAAATAAACCTATTATTATTATTATTATGATTAAAACCACCATCTAGATGCAAAACTACAATAAACAGATATCCAGCAAACTCTACAAAAAGAAACCAAACGGCTAAAAGTTAAAAAAAATGTACTCACCGTCCTCCTGACAGGAGGCGGGGCTCGAGGGGGCGAGGTCATTGGACAAGGAGTCAGAGGAGGTGTTGTCATTGGACAAGGCAATGAAGGAGGCGTGGTGATTGGACAAGAAGTCAGAGGAGGCGGGGCCAGAGGAGTCAGCTTGCGGAAAGATAGATGTCCGGGGTCAGGAGGGGAGGAGAAAGATCTCATCCTCCTGGTTTCTGGACGCTGAGGCTCCTTCAGGTACGTTTTCAACTGAAACACCTCCTTCTGAAGGGGGAGGGGGGAGGGGGGAGGACGGGAGGAGAGGCTGTAGGCTGAGGGAGGAAGAGGAGGAGGAGGAGGAAGATGAAACATTGCCCCCTGCAGGAAACACTGAGTCTCTGCACTTAGCATCACTTTAACGTTCAAATGTTTACGACGTTTTTCCTCATACCTCGGCTTCTGGCCTTTTCTCTCTTGTTGCGGTTGAACAGTTTCATACTGGCGGAGGAGGAAGAGGAAGAGGAAGAAGAGGAGGGTTGCTGGTTCGATTCCCTGGACCTGAAGATACCACTGAAACTCATCCTGACACACACACACACACACATTGTAAGATATGACGACGTTGTGTTTGCAGCATGTGTGTGTGTGTGTGTGTGTGTGTGTGTGTGTGTGTGTGTGTACCTGCGTGCCGTTTTAGGTGGGCCCTCCTCCTGTGGTGGGGATACACTCTGGTTTGTTTTGGGGTGTCCCGGGGACCAGGGGGCGACGGAGGGCCGGTTGAATGAAGCCCGATGGAAGAAGCTCCTGGTGGGGGGGGAGGAGGAGAGGGGCGCCCCCTAAAGGAGGAGAGGAGTCATTACACCCTAACGGCCCCTACACACGGCGGCGTGCGTTGTCGCTTGCCGGCGACCAACAACCAATCACATGCATCTCCCGCCCCAGACACACAAGCACGCGGTTTGATTGGCTAGAGCTCGTACTGGCATATGATTCGATTGGCTGACGCGTCCGTCGAGGCGTCAAAAGTAGAACATTGCTCTACTTTTGCAGCGAGCACCGCGAGAGAAGCTACGCTTTGCTCCCACAATGCAGTTGGGCGAATCGTGACATCACCCCATTCAAAGTGAATGGGCAGAAGCGTTGAAGCGGCAACGCACGCCGCCGTGTGTAGGGGCCGTAAGACACTGACTTATAACGTTAGATTTGTATTATTATTAATATGAAAATAGACTTACGAAAGCTTTATTACTTTAGGAATAAGTGTGTGTGTGTGTGTGTGTGTGTGTGTGTGTGTGTGTGTGTGTGTGTGTGTGTGTGTGTGTGTGTGTGTGTGTGTGTGTGTGTGTGTGTGTGTGTGTGTGTGTGTGTGTGTGTGTGTGTGTGTGTGTGTGTGTGTGTGTGTGTGTGTGTGTGTGTGTGTGTGTGTGTGTGTGTGTGTGTGTGTGTGTGTGTGTGTGTGTGTGTGTGTGTGTCAGGATGTGTTTGCTGATTAGTGATTGTTTTGTAAAGTTTATTTCTGCAAGTTTAAAACGGTTATTTTACCTTCCTGTCGTCTTTCTCTGCTCCTCCAGCGCCGCCCTGCTGGAAGGGCATCGCTCCTGCAGGTTCATTAAACACATGAGATAAGAAGAACTTCATTGATCCCGATTTGGGAAATTGTAACACATTCAGCATTTTATGATTTTATGTAAATGAAATAAAACATTGAAAAAGACAAAAAAATGCAATTAAAAACAAATATTTAAAAAACATAACACAGTGGTTTAAAGACAACACAGCAATTAAAAAAAAGAAAAAGATTAAAAACACTTTTGTGTGTGTGTGTGTGCGTGTGTGTGTGTGCGTGTGTGTGTGTGGGTGTGTGTGTGTGTGTGTGTGTGTGTGAGAAGTGCCGACTGCAGCAGAACAGAAATGCTGATGGAGGCCCGTTGCATCATGGGAGAGTTTTGGGGGTAAACATGGAGGCAGATTATCAGATAGAGAATCTGCTGAGAGGTTAAAGAAGGCAGAGGTCACAGGTAACACACACACACACACACACACGTTTTCTAAGGCGATGCACAGTGAACAACTGGTGGTATTAGGTGAAGCCTTTAGACTTTATTTCATGTTTAAAACAAAGCTAATTCTGCACAAACAGCAACAAAACAGACGATAATTTTTGGCAAATATTTAAAATAAAACCAACATATCTTTTTCTATTTTTGTATTTAAAAAAAGTATTTAAAGTTTTTAAATATAAATAAACCCTTGTGTTAATGTGATTGGGAAGTTTTTAAATACTACACCAGTCTCCTCTGATTGGTCAACCAGCTAACAGATGTCCCGCCCCCTTATCCTATCACGTACAATGTGTTGGAGCGCTAGCCAATAGGAGAGCGTGAGTGTTACGTAGTGATGTCATTCCTTTACCTCCAACTGTCCACTTTCATTCCTCTCTCTATATTATTAAGCTTTTGACGTTCACTCTCATTTATACACACTTTTGTTAAAGCAACCAGAGGCAGAAATAAAGAGATATAAGGACGTTGAGATCATATTTCCAGCTTCTTAAACGTGCTAATTAAACTTAATCAAACATATCTTTGATTGGAGTGTGTGTGTAGGACAGACGAAGACATTTGAAGACGTCAAAATGTGCAATTATTTGACTGTTTTCTGACATTTTATACACCAAAAACTTCCTTAATATCCCACTTTACCAAAATACAACAACCTCATGACTCGTGCATCTTGATGACACCACACGTCATCTCTGACCGGAGAGGACTTTTAAAGAAGGATCCTCAGAACACAGATTTGAGAAGAGGACACACTGACCTGTTTGCAGTAATAATCCTCAGTGTTTTCCTCTCGCGTCCTCTCGTCTCTCTGACTCTCTCTCTCTCTGTTTCTCTCCCTTTTCCTCCCCCCTCCCTCCCTTTACACTTCTTACATACAGACGTGTGTAATTCTGTCACATATATTACCTCCCTAAACGGCACAAATTAACACATTAAAAAACCTCTTTTGAGTGTTTTCTAATGACATAAAGTGAGTTATTTAACACTGTTTCAAAAGGCTTTCTGCACAGTGAGTACTTTCCTAACGTTTAGACGCTAAAAGTACTTTACTAACGTTTAGACGCTAAAAGTACTTTACTTACGTTTAGACGCTAAAAGTACTTTACTAACGTTTATACGCTAAAAGTACTTTCCTAAGGTTTAGACGCTAAAAGTACTTTACTAACGTTTAGACGCTAAAAGTACTTTACTAACGTTTAGACGCTAAAAGTACTTTACTAACGTTTAGACGCTAAAAGTACTTTACTAACGTTTAGACGCTAAAAGTACTTTCCTAAGGTTTAGACGCTAAAAGTACTTTACTAATGTTTAGACGCTAAAAGTACTTTACTAACGTTTAGACGCTAAAAGTACTTTACTAACGTTTAGACGCTAAAAATACTTTACTAACGTTTAGACGCTAAAAGTACTTTCCTAAGGTTTAGACGCTAAAAGTACTTTACTAACGTTTAGACGCTAAAAGTACTTTACTAACGTTTAGACGCTAAAAGTACTTTACTAACGTTTAGACGCTAAAAGTACTTTACTAACGTTTAGACGCTAAAAGTACTTTACTAACGTTTAGACGCTAAAAGTACTTTCCTAAGGTTTAGACGCTAAAAGTACTTTACTAACGTTTAGACGCTAAAAGTACTTTACTAACGTTTAGACGCTAAAAGTACTTTACTAACGTTTAGACGCTAAAAGTACTTTACTAACGTTTAGACGCTAAAAGTACTTTACTAACGTTTAGACGCTAAAAGTACTTTCTTAACGTTTAGACGCTAAAAGTACTTTACTAACGTTTAGACGCTAAAAGTACTTTACTAACGTTTAGACGCTAAAAGTACTTTACTAACGTTTAGACGCTAAAAGTACTTTACTAACGTTTAGACGGTAAAAGTACTTTACTAACGTTTAGACGCTAAAAGTACTTTCACTAACGTTTAGACAGTAAAAGTACTTTACTAACGTTTAGACGCTAAAAGTACTTTACTAACGTTTAGACGCTAAAAGTACTTTCACTAACGTTTAGACGCTAAAAGTACTTTACTAACGTTTAGACGCTAAAAGTACTTTACTAACGTTTAGACGCTAAAAGTACTTTCACTAACGTTTAGACGCTAAAAGTACTTTACTAACGTTTAGACGCTAAAAGTACTTTCACTAACGTTTAGACGCTAAAAGTACTTTACTAACGTTTAGACGCTAAAAGTACTTTACTAACGTTTAGACGCTAAAAGTACTTTCACTAACGTTTAGACGCTAAAAGTACTTTACTAACGTTTAGACGCTAAAAGTACTTTCACTAACGTTTAGACGCTAAAAGTACTTTCACTAACATTTAGATGCTAAAAGTACTTTACTAACGTTTAGACGCTAAAAGTACTTTCACTAACGTTTAGACGCTAAAAGTACTTTACTAACGTTTAGACGCTAAAAGTACTTTACTAACATTTAGACGCTAAAAGTACCTTACTAACATTTAGACGCTAAAAGTACTTTCACTAAACTTTAGACGCTAAAAGTACTTTCACTAAACTTTGGACGCTAAAAGTACTTTCCTAACGTTTAGACGCTAAAAGTACTTTCACTAACGTTTAGACGCTAAAAGTACTTTCCTAACGTTTAGACGCTAAAAGTACTTTACTAACGTTTAGACGCTAAAAGTACTTTCCTAACGTTTAGACACTAAAAGTACTTTCACTAACGTTTAGACGCTAAAATTACTTTCCTAACGTTTAGACGCTAAAAGTACTTTCACTAACGTTTAGACGCTAAAAGTACTTTTACTAACGTTTAGACGCTAAAAGTACTTTCTTAACGTTTAGACACTAAAAGTACTTTCACTAACGTTTAGACGCTAAAAGTACTTTACTAACGTTTAGACGCTAAAAGTACTTTCTTAACGTTTAGACACTAAAAGTACTTTCACTAACGTTTAGACGCTAAAAGTACTTTACTAACGTTTAGACGCTAAAAGTACTTTCACTAAACTTTAGAAGCTAAAAGTACTTTCACTAACGTTTAGACGCTAAAAGTACTTTACTAACGTTTAGACGCTAAAAGTACTTTCCTAACGTTTAGACGCTAAAAGTACTTTCACTAACGTTTAGACGCTAAAAGTACTTTCACTAACGTTTAGATGCTAAAAGTACTTTACTAACGTTTAGACGCTAAAAGTACTTTCCTAACGTTTAGACGCTAAAAGTACTTTCACTAACGTTTAGACGCTAAAAGTACTTTCACTAACGTTTAGATGCTAAAAGTACTTTACTAACGTTTAGACGCTAAAAGTACTTTCACTAACGTTTAGACGCTAAAAGTACTTTCACTAACGTTTAGACGCTAAAAATACTTTACTAACATTTAGACGCTAAAAGTACTTTCCTAACGTTTAGACGCTAAAAGTACTTTCACTAACGTTTAGACGCTAAAAGTACTTTCCTAACGTTTAGACGCTAAAAGTACTTTCACTAACGTTTAGACGCTAAAAGTATTTTCACTAACGTTTAGATGCTAAAAGTACTTTACTAACGTTTAGACGCTAAAAGTACTTTACTAACGTTTAGACGCTAAAAGTACTTTACTAACGTTTAGACGCTAAAAGTACTTTCACGAACGTTTAGACACTAAAAGTACTTTCACTAACGTTTAGACGCTAAAAGTACTTTACTAACGTTTAGACGCTAAAAGTACTTTCACTAACGTTTAGACGCTAAAAGTACTTTACTAACGTTTAGACGCTAAAAGTACTTTCACTAACGTTTAGACGCTAAAAGTACTTTACTAACGTTTAGACGCTAAAAGTACTTTCACGAACGTTTAGACACTAAAAGTACTTTTGCTAACGTTTAGACGCTAAAAATACTTTCACGAACGTTTAGACACTAAAAGTACTTTTGCTAACGTTTAGACGCTAAAAGTACTTTCACGAACGTTTAGACACTAAAAGTACTTTTGCTAACGTTTAGATGCTAAAAATACTTTCACGAACGTTTAGACGCTAAAAGTACTTTACTAACGTTTAGACGCTAAAAGTACTTTCACGAACGTTTAGACACTAAAAGTACTTTTGCTAACGTTTAGACGCTAAAAATACTTTCACGAACGTTTAGACACTAAAAGTACTTTTGCTAACGTTTAGACGCTAAAAGTACTTTACTAACGTTTAGACGCTAAAAGTACTTTCACGAACGTTTAGACACTAAAAGTACTTTTGCTAACGTTTAGACGCTAAAAGTACTTTACTAACGTTTAGACGCTAAAAGTACTTTACTAACGTTTAGACGCTAAAAATACTTTACTAACGTTTAGACGCTAAAAGTACTTTCCTAACGTTTAGACGCTAAAAATACTTTACTAACGTTTAGACGCTAAAAGTACTTTTTCCACCCCTGCTGCTAACATGCTATCCTCTCATAGTCTGCAGATGTCCTCATGTATTTGTACCTTTATATATACAGACCTCATGTATTTGTACCTTTATATATACAGACCTCATGTATTTGTACCTTTATATATACAGACCTCATGTATTTGTACCTTTATATATACAGACCTCATGTATTTGTACCTTTATATATACAGACCTCATGTATTTTTACCTTTATATGTACAGACCTCATGTATTTGTACCTTTATATATACAGACCTCATGTATTTGTACCTTTATATGTACAGACCTCATGTATTTGTACCTTTATATGTACAGACCTCATGTATTTGTACCTTTATATATACAGACCTCATGTATTTTTACCTTTATATGTACAGACCTCATGTATTTGTACCTTTATATATACAGACCTCATGTATTTGTACCTTTATATGTACAGACCTCATGTATTTGTACCTTTATATGTACAGACCTCATGTATTTGTACCTTTATATATACAGACCTCATGTATTTGTACCTTTATATGTACAGACCTCATGTATTTGTACCTTTATATGTACAGACCTCATGTATTTGTACCTTTATATGTACAGACCTCATGTATTTGTACTAAGTTTGCAGAGGGGGTCAAACTGTGACCCGGTTACTGACCTCTGACCTCTGAGAGATAAACAAACAGAAATGA
>JAPTMU010000151.1:374783-437283 GCA_028583405.1 Pogonophryne albipinna | reverse complement strand
TTTTCAGTTCGCTAACCCAGACTTCATGCAGCCAATCTCTGACATTGTTGACGAGGTCATTCAGAGCTGTCCAATCGATGTGAGGCGGCCGCTATACAAGGTAACACCTGAGCACACCTGGGCACTTTTTAATCTAAAACTAAAGCGGTGGGAAGTAGTGGAACTTAAGTACATGTTTCTGGTATCTGGGGCCGTGCGTAGGATTCACGTGGGAAGGTTGTTTCCGTAGGTACAGAAATGTTCCATTTTCCGATTCACCAAACATTGCGTACCGTCGAGGAAAGTGCGTACGGCACTTCCTACGCCGGTTTCCCTTTATAAATCACAATCGACTCGAAATGCGGCGCAGCTTTTGCGGGCTTCACGTAACGCCCAGATTTTCTATAAATAGTCAAAGAAACGCCCATTCATTCATTCTGACTGCATGGAGAAGATCGCAGGAAATGACGACAAAACAGCTAAAAAAGACGTCTCACACCGTGTCAGATTCTGGTTATTTTGGGGAGGTGGAGATAAATCATATTGTTTGGTGGATGCAGTTTGAACCAGAGTCGCAGCATGGAGGTCGGATCGTCACCAAAATAAATAAATAAGTGGTCCGAAAAAGGTTAATGACAAAAACAATACACATAGCCTTCCTCAGGCAGTGTGTTTGTACCGGGGACAGGAGACCCCCCCCCTTGATGAGAGACTGTAAGAAGTGATCGGGGAATCCCTCCGGAGGGGAGTCATGACGACTGGATCTGAATGATGTGTTTGTATTTGGTGGTTTGTGTCCCAGCTGTCGATCAGCTGTGCGCAGCGTCTCCACTGCAGCAACTCTATATCCACCAGTTAGAGGAAATACATCTAATGTGTTGTGTTATATCAGCTGTACAGTTTACCACATGGTGTTCTTAGCTTCCAGACCTCCTGTGTTTTACGAGCGACTTATCAAGTCTTAGCAAACGGCATAAAACACGTTTAAACATGGTAGTATATAAAACCATGCTCGTACAACCGAGAAATGCAAAACCGCATCATTTATGAGGAAACATTTCATAACATTAACACAACATATTCCAGGTGGTTTTAAATAACATATCCGTATTTATGTATTTCTCCAGGTGATGTGTTTGTGTTTCTGAGGAGTCTCAAACAGGCGTTTGTTCAATCATTTTAAGATCAGCTTTAATCCATGTTTGAAAATGAATTCTTCATATCTGATAAATGAGAGGTAACATTTTGTTTATGGTATTATTTCCACATATTTCTCTCCATTCTTCCTTCTGCCAACGGTGTCGCAGTTTCTCGTCTCTCCCGTGTTCGTGCTTAGTGCGTACGCATGGTCAGAGTTTGCGTGGAGGACCGCACATTTTCCCGTCAAGTTAGTATTTTATAAATCGCAAACATTGCGTAGAAACTGGCGTACGCCATTTTTTTAGCGTATATCCCTTTATAAATGAAGCCCCTGTACTTTACTCCACGACTTTGTACTTTCTACTTCTTACATGTTGAACACAAATACCTGTACTTTCTACTTCTTACATGTTGAACACAAATACCTGTACTTTCTACTTCTTACATGTTGAACCCAAATACCTGTACTTTCTACTTCTTACATGTTGAACCCAAATACCTGTACTTTCTACTTCTTACATGTTGAACCCAAATACCTGTACTTTCTACTTCTTACATGTTGAACCCAAATACCTGTACTTTCTACTTCTTACATGTTGAACCCAAATACCTGTACTTTCTACTTCTTACATGTTGAACACAAATACCTGTACTTTCTACTTCTTACATGTTGAACCCAAATACCTGTACTTTCTACTTCTCACATGTTGAACCCAAATACCTGTACTTTCTACTTCTTACATGTTGAACCCAAATACCTGTACTTTCTACTTCTTACATGTTGAACCCAAATACCTGTACTTTCTACTTCTTACATGTTGAACCCAAATACCTGTACTTTCTACTTCTTACATGTTGAACCCAAATACCTGTACTTTCTACTTCTTACATGTTGAACACAAATACCTGTACTTTCTACTTCTTACATGTTGAACTCAAATACCTGTACTTTCTACTTCTTACATGTTGAACCCAAATACCTGTACTTTCTACTTCTTACATGTTGAACACAAATACCTGTACTTTCTACTTCTTACATGTTGAACTCAAATACCTGTACTTTCTACTTCTTACATGTTGAACTCAAATACCTGTACTTTCTACTTCTTACATGTTGAACTCAAATACCTGTACTTTCTACTTCTTACATGTTGAACACAAATACCTGTACTTTCTACTTCTTACATGTTGAACCCAAATACCTGTACTTTCTACTTCTTACATGTTGAACCCAAATACCTGTACTTTCTACTTCTCACATGTTGAACCCAAATACCTGTACTTTCTACTTCTTACATGTTGAACCCAAATACCTGAACTTTCTACTTCTCACATGTTGAACCCAAATACCTGTACTTTCTACTTCTTACATGTTGAACCCAAATACCTGTACTTTCTACTTCTTACATGTTGAACCCAAATACCTGTACTTTCTACTTCTTACATGTTGAACCCAAATACCTGTACTTTCTACTTCTTACATGTTGAACCCAAATACCTGTACTTTCTACTTCTTACATGTTGAACACAAATACCTGTACTTTCTACTTCTTACATGTTGAACCCAAATACCTGTACTTTCTACTTCTCACATGTTGAACCCAAATACCTGTACTTTCTACTTCTTACATGTTGAACCCAAATACCTGTACTTTCTACTTCTTACATGTTGAACCCAAATACCTGAACTTTCTACTTCTTACATGTTGAACCCAAATACCTGTAGTTTCTACTTCTTACATGTTGAACCCAAATACCTGTACTTTCTACTTCTTACATGTTGAACACAAATACCTGTACTTTCTACTTCTTACATGTTGAACTCAAATACCTGTACTTTCTACTTCTTACATGTTGAACCCAAATACCTGTACTTTCTACTTCTTACATGTTGAACACAAATACCTGTACTTTCTACTTCTTACATGTTGAACCCAAATACCTGTACTTTCTACTTCTTACATGTTGAACCCAAATACCTGTACTTTCTACTTCTTACATGTTGAACCCAAATACCTGTAGTTTCTACTTCTTACATGTTGAACCCAAATACCTGTACTTTCTACTTCTTACATGTTGAACACAAATACCTGTACTTTCTACTTCTTACATGTTGAACTCAAATACCTGTACTTTCTACTTCTTACATGTTGAACCCAAATACCTGTACTTTCTACTTCTTACATGTTGAACACAAATACCTGTACTTTCTACTTCTTACATGTTGAACTCAAATACCTGTACTTTCTACTTCTTACATGTTGAACTCAAATACCTGTACTTTCTACTTCTTACATGTTGAACTCAAATACCTGTACTTTCTACTTCTTACATGTTGAACCCAAATACCTGTACTTTCTACTTCTCACATGTTGAACCCAAATACCTGTACTTTCTACTTCTTACATGTTGAACCCAAATACCTGTACTTTCTACTTCTTACATGTTGAACCCAAATACCTGTACTTTCTACTTCTTACATGTTGAACCCAAATACCTGTACTTTCTACTTCTCACATGTTGAACTCAAATACCTGTACTTTCTACTTCTTACACTTTGAACCCAAATACCTGTACTTTCTACTTCTTACATGTTGAACCCAAATACCTGTACTTTCTACTTCTTACATGTTGAACCCAAATACCTGTACTTTCTACTTCTTACATGTTGAACTCAAATACCTGAACTTTCTACTTCTTACATGTTGAACCCAAATACCTGTACTTTCTACTTCTTACATGTTGAACCCAAATACCTGTACTTTCTACTTCTTACATGTTGAACCCAAATACCTGTACTTTCTACTTCTTACATGTTGAACCCAAATACCTGTACTTTCTACTTCTTACACTTTGAACCCAAATACCTGAACTTTCTACTTCTTACATGTTGAACCCAAATACCTGTACTTTCTACTTCTTACATGTTGAACCCAAATACCTGAACTTTCTACTTCTCACATGTTGAACCCAAATACCTGTACTTTCTACTTCTTACATGTTGAACCCAAATACCTGTACTTTCTACTTCTTACATGTTGAACCCAAATACCTGAACTTTCTACTTCTTACATGTTGAACCCAAATACCTGTACTTTCTACTTCTTACATGTTGAACCCAAATACCTGTACTTTCTACTTCTTACATGTTGAACCCAAATACCTGTACTTTCTACTTCTCACATGTTGAACCCAAATACCTGTACTTTCTACTTCTTACATGTTGAACCCAAATACCTGTACTTTCTACTTCTTACATGTTGAACCCAAATACCTGAACTTTCTACTTCTTACATGTTGAACCCAAATACCTGTACTTTCTACTTCTCACATGTTGAACCCAAATACCTGTACTTTCTACTTCTTACATGTTGAACCCAAATACCTGTACTTTCTACTTCTTACATGTTGAACCCAAATACCTGTACTTTCTACTTCTTACATGTTGAACCCAAATACCTGTACTTTCTACTTCTTACATGTTGAACCCAAATACCTGTACTTTCTACTTCTTACATGTTGAACCCAAATACCTGTACTTTCTACTTCTCACATGTTGAACCCAAATACCTGTACTTTCTACTTCTCACATGTTGAACTCAAATACCTGTACTTTCTACTTCTTACACTTTGAACCCAAATACCTGTACTTTCTACTTCTTACATGTTGAACCCAAATACCTGTACTTTCTACTTCTTACATGTTGAACCCAAATACCTGTACTTTCTACTTCTTACATGTTGAACTCAAATACCTGAACTTTCTACTTCTTACATGTTGAACCCAAATACCTGTACTTTCTACTTCTTACATGTTGAACCCAAATACCTGTACTTTCTACTTCTTACATGTTGAACCCAAATACCTGTACTTTCTACTTCTTACATGTTGAACCCAAATACCTGTACTTTCTACTTCTTACACTTTGAACCCAAATACCTGAACTTTCTACTTCTTACATGTTGAACCCAAATACCTGTACTTTCTACTTCTTACATGTTGAACCCAAATACCTGAACTTTCTACTTCTCACATGTTGAACCCAAATACCTGTACTTTCTACTTCTTACATGTTGAACCCAAATACCTGTACTTTCTACTTCTTACATGTTGAACCCAAATACCTGAACTTTCTACTTCTTACATGTTGAACCCAAATACTTGTACTTTCTACTTCTTACATGTTGAACCCAAATACCTGTACTTTCTACTTCTTACATGTTGAACTCAAATACCTGTACTTTCTACTTCTTACATGTCGAACTCAAATACCTGTACTTTCTACTTCTTACATGTTGAACCCAAATACCTGAACTTTCTACTTCTTACATGTTGAACTCAAATACCTGTACTTTCTACTTCTTACATGTCGAACTCAAATACCTGTACTTTCTACTTCTTACATGTTGAACCCAAATACCTGAACTTTCTACTTCTTACATGTTGAACCCAAATACCTGTACTTTCTACTTCTTACATGTTGAACCCAAATACCTGTACTTTCTACTTCTTACATGTTGAACCCAAATACCTGTACTTTCTACTTCTCACATGTTGAACCCAAATACCTGTACTTTCTACTTCTTACATGTTGAACCCAAATACCTGTATTTTCTACTTCTTACATGTTGAACCCAAATACCTGTACTTTCTACTTCTTACATGTTGAACCCAAATACCTGAACTTTCTACTTCTCACATGTTGAACCCAAATACCTGTACTTTCTACTTCTTACATGTTGAACCCAAATACCTGTACTTTCTACTTCTTACATGTTGAACCCAAATACCTGAACTTTCTACTTCTTACATGTTGAACCCAAATACCTGTACTTTCTACTTCTTACATGTTGAACTCAAATACCTGTACTTTCTACTTCTTACATGTTGAACCCAAATACCTGAACTTTCTACTTCTCACATGTTGAACCCAAATACCTGTACTTTCTACTTCTTACATGTTGAACCCAAATACCTGTACTTTCTACTTCTTACATGTTGAACCCAAATACCTGAACTTTCTACTTCTTACATGTTGAACCCAAATACCTGTACTTTCTACTTCTTACATGTTGAACCCAAATACCTGTACTTTCTACTTCTTACATGTTGAACCCAAATACCTGTACTTTCTACTTCTCACATGTTGAACCCAAATACCTGTACTTTCTACTTCTTACATGTTGAACCCAAATACCTGTACTTTCTACTTCTTACATGTTGAACCAAATACCTGAACTTTCTACTTCTTACATGTTGAACCCAAATACCTGTACTTTCTACTTCTTACATGTTGAACCCAAATACCTGTACTTTCTACTTCTTACATGTTGAACCCAAATACCTGTACTTTCTACTTCTCACATGTTGAACCCAAATACCTGTACTTTCTACTTCTTACATGTTGAACCCAAATACCTGTACTTTCTACTTCTTACATGTTGAACTCAAATACCTGTACTTTCTACTTCTCTCATGTTGAACTCAAATACCTGTACTTTCTACTTCTTACATGTTGAACTCAAATACCTGTACTTTCTACTTCTCTCATGTTGAACTCAAATACCTGTACTTTCTACTTCTTACATGTTGAACTCAAATACCTGTACTTTCTACTTCTTACATGTTGAACCCAAATACCTGTACTTTCTACTTCTCTCATGTTGAACTCAAATACCTGAACTTTCTACTTCTTACATGTTGAACCCAAATACCTGTACTTTCTACTTCTTACATGTTGAACTCAAATACCTGTACTTTCTACTTCTTACATGTTGAACACAAATACCTGTACTTTCTACTTCTTACATGTTGAACACAAATACCTGTACTTTCTACTTCTTACATGTTGAACCCAAATACCTGTACTTTCGACTTCTTACATGTTGAACCCAAATACCTGAACTTTCTACTTCTCACATGTTGAACCCAAATACCTGTACTTTCTACTTCTTACATGTTGAACCCAAATACCTGTACTTTCTACTTCTCACATGTTGAACCCAAATACCTGTACTTTCTACTTCTTACATGTTGAACCCAAATACCTGTACTTTCTACTTCTTACATGTTGAACCCAAATACCTGTACTTTCTACTTCTTACATGTTGAACCCAAATACCTGAACTTTCTACTTCTCACATGTTGAACCCAAATACCTGTACTTTCTACTTCTTACATGTTGAACCCAAATACCTGTACTTTCTACTTCTCACATGTTGAACCCAAATACCTGTACTTTCTACTTCTTACATGTTGAACCCAAATACCTGAACTTTCTACTTCTTACATGTTGAACCCAAATACCTGTACTTTCTACTTCTTACATGTTGAACCCAAATACCTGTACTTTCTACTTCTTACATGTTGAACCCAAATACCTGTACTTTCTACTTCTCACATGTTGAACCCAAATACCTGTACTTTCTACTTCTTACATGTTGAACCCAAATACCTGTACTTTCTACTTCTTACATGTTGAACCCAAATACCTGAACTTTCTACTTCTTACATGTTGAACCCAAATACCTGTACTTTCTACTTCTTACATGTTGAACCCAAATACCTGTACTTTCTACTTCTTACATGTTGAACCCAAATACCTGTACTTTCTACTTCTCACATGTTGAACCCAAATACCTGTACTTTCTACTTCTTACATGTTGAACCCAAATACCTGTACTTTCTACTTCTTACATGTTGAACTCAAATACCTGTACTTTCTACTTCTCTCATGTTGAACTCAAATACCTGTACTTTCTACTTCTTACATGTTGAACTCAAATACCTGTACTTTCTACTTCTCTCATGTTGAACTCAAATACCTGTACTTTCTACTTCTTACATGTTGAACTCAAATACCTGTACTTTCTACTTCTTACATGTTGAACCCAAATACCTGTACTTTCTACTTCTCTCATGTTGAACTCAAATACCTGAACTTTCTACTTCTTACATGTTGAACCCAAATACCTGTACTTTCTACTTCTTACATGTTGAACTCAAATACCTGTACTTTCTACTTCTTACATGTTGAACACAAATACCTGTACTTTCTACTTCTTACATGTTGAACACAAATACCTGAACTTTCTACTTCTTACATGTTGAACCCAAATACCTGTACTTTCTACTTCTTACATGTTGAACTCAAATACCTGTACTTTCTACTTCTTACATGTTGAACACAAATACCTGTACTTTCTACTTCTTACATGTTGAACTCAAATACCTGTACTTTCTACTTCTTACATGTTGAACTCAAATACCTGTACTTTCTACTTCTCTCATTTCCCAAACAGCTGGTTCCTTTAGTCTGAATGTGTGTCTGGTGGCGTGATCATTATTCTTTAGAGTCATTGCGTGCCTATTGATTTGAACACGATCCGTGTATCCATCATTTCCTGCTCTTCTCTAAAGAAGAGGGACCAATGGAAACGTTGTCATGTTGCCGTTGTTCAGCATGGAAACATTCATTAGCTAACAATGACATTATTGTTCTATTAATATAAAGGGAGGTCAGGTACTCTTTAAAACAGCTGCTAGTTATGGGTACTTTTTACTGAAGTACACTTCAAAGCCTCTTTACTTTCACTTGAGTAAAGAAGTTTAGTCAGTACTTCTGTCGTGTTCAGAATTCCAGGAAAGACAGACAACTTCTAAGTTTAACTATTTATTGTAAAAGAGCAAAAGATATATTCACTTGGCCAAGGACTCGTCACGTCATAGAAATCACAGGCAGCAAAGCTGTAATCTGTAACCACCATTTTCGTAAAGAGCCCCCGTCCTCGTGCGACAATACATTTGATTACACAGGGCGTTGCCCGTACATTTACGATTGGTTGAGACTAGATGGAGAGTAACCTTGGTTCAGACTTTGGCTCTCTCTCGTTGGTGCACAGACTTAGACAAAAGTCTCTTGATCCTCCAATCAACGTTCGGCCGGCCGGCGAAGTCCCTCCCTACTCTGTCTCTATCCTAGTAACGTTTCTACATATATCGTGGAAAACCTTCATAATGCTGCTTCCTAGCTATGCGTGGGAGCACCTCAAGGCCGGAGCGATGTCCTGCTCTGACAAACCCGTTGTCTTCTCACAGTGTCTGCACCTGGCCTTGCTACATTAATATTGCAAGCTAAAACTTTCTCTGTGAACCTGGGATTAGTGATTTTGTCTATTTATTCCAAAGTCATAGCAACATAAAATTAGCACAATAAGCTTATAATGTAATAATAAGAATCAGTCTTGTAATGTTATATACAAATAGACTCCACACTTCTACTTGAGTAAAGGACGTGTGTACTTTTGCCATCTCTGCACCTGAACACTTTTTTAACTAAATCTAAACCCATACGTTTTTAACTGTGTTTGTGTTTTCTATGTGTCAGAACATCGTTCTCTCCGGAGGATCCACGATGTTCAGAGACTTTGGGCGACGTGTGCAGAGAGACCTGAAGAGAGTGGTGGACGCCCGACTGAAGTTTAGTGAAGAACTCAGCGGAGGACGATTAAAGGTGAGACAGATGGACGGGAAAACTGACTAGGTTTCTTCCATTTTGTCCTTTTAACTGGGTTTCTTTTTGGGGGGGTTTTAATTTGTCCAATTTGAGGGTCTAAGGACAGTTTTTTTATTCTGTATAACCTGTAAAGCCCCCTGAGACAAATGTCAAATGTGTGCTATTGGGCTATATTTTGTATTTTATCATATGTTGCCTTTTTGGAGCAGCTCGGGTCAGAAGAATTTCATTGCCATTTCTAAACTGTAGCTTATGTGCAAATGACAATAAAACCTTTGAATCTTGAATCTCTCTATATATAGATACATCTCGATTGATTGACTTCAGATTTTTTTATTATTTTTTTTGCAGCCAAAGCCAATGGAGGTGCAGGTCGTCACTCATCACATGCAGCGCTACGCCGTCTGGTTCGGAGGATCAATGTTGGCGTCCACGGTAAATAAAACACACACACACACGCACACAAATACACACACACACACGTTGATAGGACTTCTGCCCTCATTGACTAAAGCCCCTTTCACACATGCACAGCAAACCCCTTAATCTCAACCTCTGTTTCCTTTTTGTGATATTTAGTGCCCTGGAGCTCTGTAGAAAAGACTAATTGCTAATTGGCTTGATGGCTAACTGTTAGCAATGACTAATGTGATTTATTAACACATTGTGAGATGCACTGTGGTTGTACTGTTTGTTTTTATAGAATTGGTTAGTATAGCCTGGGACAGAACATGATAAACATACAGTATGTGTGGGTTTAAATGGGTTCACAACAGGGAGATTGTTGTTGTTTTAAAGACTAATTGGGACGTCTGGTCACATTACATTAAGACTACAAATATGGCCGTTGTTTGTTTGTGTTTTCAGCCGGAGTTTTCCCAGGTGTGTCACTCGAAGAAGGACTACGATGAGATCGGGCCGAGCATCTGTCGACACAACCCCGTGTTCGGAATCATGTCCTAATGAACAGCGGCAGCTACAGATAGCTCGCTTGATAGCATGCTACGTTGTTAGCCTGTTGTCCTGTTCTCCTGCTAGCTGCTAGCCACCAACCACTTAGACAGTAGCCAGTTACAGGTACATCTCAATAAATTTGATTATCGTGGAAAAGTTAATTCTAATTTCTTGAGGTGCACCTGTAATATATTGTTTATTTAATTGTTTTAGCCCGTTATGCTAATACACGGTTAGCAGGCTAGCTCAGTCTCATCCAGCACATGGCGGTCTGGAGAAACCTAAGCACCAAAATCTGTGATTTATTTTAAACTTTTACCATCAAGAACTTGTTTATTGTCCAAAAAGCAGCCAGGTTCGTTTTTTTTTTTTAATGATTTCTCAAGACCTCAAAATAAAGAGTAGCTAGCTGTTAGCCTGTTAGCAATGTAGCATCGCAGAGAGTGTTTGTTCAACAGCCTGTATCATATACTTCTGCACTCAGAGCGTTTATATTTGTAAAGAAAAGCAGATCATATTTATTATAATGTTAAATCTATACACATATTAAACTGAGTCTTTGTCTGAGAGAATAAAAGACACAACAGATATTTAGTTTTATGAAGATCTCCACACTGTCACACTGAAATCATATTTTTGTGGCCAAGCTGAGATTGAATGAATGTTAATAAATCATCTGTGGTTTGATACTGAGCTGCTGTCAATAAATCCCCTTTAAGACACCGTTAACACCGACTTTCTGTTATTAGTGGATCTAGGTAGAATTAAAAACTGGCAACATATAATAAAATATTTCTTAGTTTAAAACGCTGTCACTATAATATGTCAATTACAACATATGATTTGGTGCCCCCCCCCCCCCTCCAAGCAATACACAATAGAATATATAAAGAATAAATGAAAAATCTCTACAAAAGACCAATACACTACAAAAACTGAAACATATTGACATGTTGGTTATATACATAAAGAAGGTTTCAAATGTTTTCATTATTGTATGAACATGTTTTATTGGGGGGTGGACCTCACATCCTTTAGGGGGGTCCGGGGCTATGCCCCCCGGAACGATTTGTTTTAACATTTTAAAGTAAAATGCTTCAATCTGGTGCACTTTGAGCAGAATTACTAGAGACCTGATCTAGGGGGTACAACTTTAAAACACCCATATGAAAAAGATCGGTTTGCATTTTAATAATCAAATAAGTATGTGAACATAACCAATAACCACCATAGCCAATAACAAATACATGTAACTTATTTTATTTTTGTTGTTCATTTATATCTTATTTTACCAGTTAACATTTATTTATGCATATTTTTTTATATCTCCAGTTTTAAACTATATGTCTGGTTTACTGTCCTATAGTTTTTGGAATGATTTCAAACCGGTTTTTATTCATCCCAATAATTATAAAGGAGTGCCTTGGAAATACTTGTTTACATAAATTGTGACCAAACTGTTTGAGAGCCACTGAGATAACTTAGACTAAAGTGAACTATCTAAACACTGTGAGAGTCCTTTACCTCACTGAGCTGTAGTTATCAGCCTCAATCCAACAACAATCCGCGGTACCGATGCGCGCACTCGGCTTCTTTGGGCCACGGAACCTGTAGTTCCACTGTTTGGCCACTAGGGACATTAGCTTCAACGGCCGGCACTCTTTTCTGGAGGATTGTCACTTTAGAAACCACAGAAGAAGAACATCTCATTGTTGAGACGAAGTGGAATTTTATAAATCTTAAAAACTGAACTTGAAATGCTTTAAACTCTTTAAGTTTTACTTTTTATAAACTACAAACTGTCTCTCCTTCTTTGAGAAACCGCCACCATGTGGAAGGAACCGACTTTTAACCTCTAAGTTAGGTTTTGGAGCCGAAAAACGGGAAACTTTACGATGTTTTCGGTACGTTTTTTAAATTTATTTATCACCTGTCTGTCTCTCACCTGTCTGTCTCTCTGTATCACCTGTCTGTCTCTCTGTATCACCTGTCTCTCTGTATCACCTGTCTGTCTCTCACCTGTCTGTCTCTCTGTATCACCTGTCTGTCTCTCACCTGTCTGTCTCTCTGTATCACCTGTCTGTCTCTCTGTATCACCTGTCTCTCTGTATCACCTGTCTGTCTCTCACCTGTCTGTCTCTCACCTGTCTGTCTCTCTGTATCACCCGTCTGTCTCTCTGTATCACCTGTCTCTCTGTATCACCTGTCTGTCTCTCATCTGTCTGTCTCTCACCTGTCTGTCTCTCTGTATCACCTGTCTGTCTCTCACCTGTCTGTCTCTCTGTATCACCTGTCTGTCTCTCATCTGTCTGTCTCTCACCTGTCTGTCTCTCTGTATCACCTGTCTGTCTCTCTTTATCACCTGTCTGTCTCTCATCTGTCTGTCTCTCTGTATCACCTGTCTGTCTCTCACCTGCCTGTCCCTCTGTATCACCTGTCTGTCTCTCACCTGTCTGTCTCTCTGTATCACCTGTCTGTCTCTCTTTATCACCTGTCTGTCTCTCATCTGTCTGTCTCTCTGTATCACCTGTCTGTCTCTCACCTGCCTGTCCCTCTGTGTCACCTGTCTGTCTCTCACCTGCCTGTCTCTCTGTATCACCTGTCTGTCTCTCACCTGTCTGTCTCTCTGTATCACCTGTCTGTCTCTCTTTATCACCTGTCTGTCTCTCACCTGTCTGTCTCTCTGTATCACCTGTCTGTCTCTCACCTGTCTGTCTCTCACCTGTCTTTCTCTCTGTATCACCTGTCTGTCTCTTGTCTGTCTGTCTCTCTGTATCACCTGTCTGTCTCTCACCTGTCTGTCTCTCTGTATCACCTGTCTGTCTCTCTGTATCACCTGTCTGTCTCTCACCTGTCTGTCTCTCTGTATCACCTGTCTGTCTCTCTTTATCACCTGTCTGTCTCTCATCTGTCTGTCTCTCTTTATCACCTGTCTGTCTCTCACCTGTCTGTCTCTCACCTGTCTGTCCCTCTGTATCACCTGTCTGTCTCTCACCTGTCTGTCTCTCTGTATCACCTGTCTGTCTCTCTTTATCACCTGTCTGTCTCTCACCTGTCTGTCTCTCTGTATCACCTGTCTGTCTCTCACCTGTCTGTCTCTCACCTGCCTGTCTCTCTGTATCACCTGTCTGTCTCTCACCTGTCTGTCTCTCACCTGCCTGTCTCTCTGTATCACCTGTCTGTCTCACCTGTCTGTCTCTCACCTGCCTGTCTCTCTGTATCACCTGTCTGTCTCTCACCTGTCTGTCTCTCACCTGTCTGTCTCTCACCTGTCTGTCTCTCACCTGTCTGTCTCTCTGTATCACCTGTCTGTCTCTCTTTATCACCTGTCTGTCTCTCATCTGTCTGTCTCTCTTTATCACCTGTCTGTCTCTCACCTGTCTGTCTCTCACCTGTCTGTCCCTCTGTATCACCTGTCTGTCTCTCAACTGTCTGTCTCTCTGTATCACCTGTCTGTCTCTCTTTATCACCTGTCTGTCTCTCACCTGTCTGTCTCTCTGTATCACCTGTCTGTCTCTCACCTGTCTGTCTCTCACCTGCCTGTCTCTCTGTATCACCTGTCTGTCTCTCACCTGTCTGTCTCTCACCTGTCTGTCTCTCACCTGCCTGTCTCTCTGTATCACCTGTCTGTCTCTCACCTGTCTGTCTCTCACCTGTCTGTCTCTCACCTGCCTGTCTCTCTGTATCACCTGTCTGTCTCTCACCTGTCTGTCTCTCACCTGTCTGTCTCTCACCTGTCTGTCTCTCACCTGTCTGTCTCTCACCTGTCTGTCTCTCACCTGTCTGTCTCTCACCTGTCTGTCTCTCACCTGTCTGTCTCTCACCTGTCTGTCTCTCTGGTCGTAATTGAAAGACTGTACATTTGACTATTTTGAGACAGAATAGATTTAATCCAACGTTGAAAATGATGTTTATGATGTGTGTCTTTGATGTTCAGGAGATCAGGAGGGAGGAGACGAGGAGGGAGGTGGGCTGCCAATGGGAGAGTCCACATGAAGAGAGGAAGGAGGAGACGAGGAGGGAGGAGACGAGGAGGGAGGTGGGCTGCCAATGGGAGAGTCCACATGAAGAGAGGAAGGAGGAGACGAGGAGGGAGGAGACGAGGAGGGAGGTGGGCTGCCAATGGGAGAGTCCACATGAAGAGAGGAAGGAGGAGACGAGGAGGGAGGAGACGAGGAGGGAGGTGGGCTGCCAATGGGAGAGTCCACATGAAGAGAGGAAGGAGGAGACGAGGAGGGAGGAGGGAGGTGGGCTGCCAATGGGAGAGTCCACATGAAGAGAGGAAGGAGGAGACGAGGAGGGAGGAGACGAGGAGGGAGGTGGGCTGCCAATGGGAGAGTCCACATGAAGAGAGGAAGGAGGAGACGAGGAGGGAGGAGACGAGGAGGGAGGTGGGCTGTCAGAGCGACCCAGCAGAACGGAGAGACGCTGCTGTCCAGGTGGATCTGCTGAGTCAACAGCTGGGCTGGAGACACACAGGTGAGACACTCCGCAGGTACACAGTGAGAGACATCAGGTGTTGGAGCAGCTTTTAAAGGTCACCTATTATGAAAATCCACTTCTTCATGTCTCTTCTTCATCAACATGTGTCCCCTCTTCTTCATGTCTCTTCTTCATCAACATGTGTCCCCTCTTCTTCATGTCTCTTCTTCATCAACATGTGTCCCCTCTTCTTCATGTCTCTTCTTCATCAACATGTGTCCCCTCTTCTTCATGTCTCTTCTTCATCAACATGTGTCCCCTCTTCTTCATGTCTCTTCTACATCAACATGTGTCCCCTCTTCTTCATGTCTCTTCTTCATCAACATGTGTCCCCTCTTCTTCATGTCTCTTCTACATCAACATGTGTCCCCTCTTCTTCATGTCTCTTCTACATCAACATGTGTCCCCTCTTCTTCATGTCTCTTCTTCATCAACATGTGTCCCCTCTTCTTCATGTCTCTTCTTCATCAACATGTGTCCCCTCTTCTTCATGTCTCTTCTACATCAACACGTGTCCCCTCTTCTTCATGTCTCTTCTACATCAACATGTGTCCCCTCTTCTTCATGTCTCTTCTACATCAACATGTGTCCCCTCTTCTTCATGTCTCTTCTACATGTGTCCCCTCTTCTTCATGTCTCTTCTACATCAATATGTGTCCCCTCTTCTTCATGTCTCTTCTACATCAACATGTGTCCCCTCTTCTTCATGTCTCTTCTACATCAACATGTGTCCCCTCTTCTTCATGTCTCTTCTACATCAATATGTGTCCCCTCTTCTTCATGTCTCTTCTACATCAACATGTGTCCCCTCTTCTTCATGTCTCTTCTACATCAACATGTGTCCCCTCTTCTTCATGTCTCTTCTACATCAACACGTGTCCCCTCTTCTTCATGTCCCTTCTACATCAACATGTGTCCCCTCTTCTACATGTCTCTTCTACATCAACACGTGTCCCCTCTTCTTCATGTCTCTTCTACATCAACACGTGTCCCCTCTTCTTCATGTCTCTTCTACATCAACACGTGTCCCCTCTTCTTCATGTCTCTTCTACATCAACACGTGTCCCCTCTTCTTCATGTCTCCTCTACATCAACATGTGTCCCCTCTTCTCCATTGGTGTTTCAGCCAATCAGAGACAGGCTCTGGATATATCTGAGACCTGTGATATTGTGTGTGTGTGTGTGTGTGTGTGTGTGTGTGTGTGTGTGTGTGTGTGTGTGTGTGTGTGTGTGTGTGTGTGTGTGTGTGTGTGTGTGTGTGTGTGTGTGTGTGTGTGTGTGTGTGTGTGTGTGTGTGTGTGTGTGTGTGTGTGTGTGTGTGTGTGTGTGTGTGTGTGTGTGTGTGTGTGTGTGTGTGTGTGTGTGTGTGTGGGGGTGCTGCATGGCATTGTGGGAGAGCAGATGGTCTCTTGCAGCACCACAGCCCCCCCCTCTACCTGTGCTGCTGCTCCCCCACAATGCATCAGCCTGCATCTCTCAAAGAGCTCATCTGGATACCCAGCATGCATCAGTGCAGCGAGCCCCCCCCCGGACTCATCGCTCCTCTGAGCGAGGAGGAGGAGGAAGAGGAGGAGGAAGAGGATCAGAGTCTCTGTGCTGACAGGCGGTGCAAATTAACACCAGTGAAGAAGAGGAGGAGGAGGAAGGGGTATATCAATTTGACCAATCACATCGCAGCAAGATCTCGCCGTAAGAGGGAGAGGAGCGAGGACAGGAGAGATGTCGGCCAATCAGAAGGGAGGGGCAGGAAAAGACAAAGAGGCCGAATCTCAGGTGGAGGACAGGAAGAGGAGGAGGAGGAGGAAGAAGATGAGGAGGAGGTGAAGATGAACATCTGGGAGACGGAGAGGCCGAGGAGGACGGCCGTCGGTCCTCCAATCAGATACCTGCTGGAGAGACAGGAGGAAGAGGAAGAAGAGAGACAGGAGGAAGAGGAAGAAGAGAGACAGGAGAAAGAGGAAGAAGAGAGACAGGAGGAAGAGGAGGAGGAGGAAGAGGAGAGACAGGAGGAAGAGGAGAGACAAGACAAGCCCCGCCCCCCTGCTCCCCAAAAGACTCCTGATTGGTCCAGACGCAGAGAGACAAAAATCCCCCGATGGTGGGTGGACTACTACATGAGCACCAAGAGGAGGGAGGAAGAGGGGGAGAGGTCACGTGGTCCGGTGACAGCCAATCAGGACAGAGCACAAGGACCCAGAAAAAGAGGAAGACCAAAAAAGGTCATGGGGGAAAGAGAGGAAAGGGGCGGGACTTCTGAAAGATTGACTGGTGATAGAGAGAGACAGACAGGGAGACAGAAGCGTGATACAGAGAGACAGACGGGTGAGAGACAGACGGGGGATAGAGAGAGACAGGCAGGTGATACAGAGAGACAGACGGGTGATACAGAGAGACAGACGAGTGAGAGACAGACATGTGATACAGAGAGACAGACGGGTGATACAGAGAGACAGACAGAGAGACAGACGGGTGATACAGAGAGTGATAAAGAGAGACAGACAGATGATACAGAGGGACAGACAGGTGATACAGAGAGTGATAAAGAGAGACAGACAGGTGAGAGACAGACGGGTGATACAGAGAGACAGACGGGTGATACAGAGAGACAGACGGGTGATACAGAGAGACAGACGAGTGAGAGACAGACGGGTGATACAGAGAGACAGACAGAGAGACAGACAGGTGATACAGAGAGTGATAAAGAGAGACAGACAGATGAGAGACAGACAGGTGATACAGAGAGACAGACAGAGAGACAGACAGGTGATACAGAGAGACAGACAGGTCATACAGAGAGACAGACAGGTGAGAGACAGACAGATGAGAGACAGACAGGTGAGAGACAGACGGGCGATAGAGAGAGACAGACAGAGAGACAGACAGGTGATACAGAGAGTGATAAAGAGAGACAGACGGGTGATAAAGAAGGACAGGTGATAAAGAGAGACAGACGGGTGAGAGACAGACAGAGAGACAGACAGGCGATACAGAGAGACAGACAGGTGAGAGACAGACAGGTGAGAGACAGACGGGCGATAGAGAGAGACAGACGAGCGATAGAGAGAGACAGACAGGTGATACAGAGAGACAGACAGGTGAGAGACAGACGGGCGATAGAGAGAGAGTGTGGGGCGATAGAGAGAGACAGACAGGTGATACAGAGAGACAGACAGGTAAGAGACAGACGGGCGATAGAGAGAGACAGACAGGTGATACAGAGAGACAGACAGGTGAGAGACAGACAGGCGATAGAGAGAGAGAGACGGGCGATAGAGAGAGACAGACGGGTGAGACAAACAGGTGATACAGAGAGACAGACAGGTCATACAGAGAGACAGACAGGTCATGTGACCCTCTTATCGTGCTTTGTCAGACTTCAGTGCCTCTTCTGATTGGTCGATCACTTGATTGACAGGTCAGGTCCGACGGGGCCATGTAATGATGAGATGTATATCTGATGTTGTTGTGAAAGTGTTTTGTATCAGATGTATTTATTGTTGAACAGGTTTAATAAACTTTTAATGACAAAGTGTTTCTGTTTCAGCTTCAGATATTTAAACACACTGATATATTTCAATATAATATATCATCTAGAGCAGTGGTTCTCAAATGGGGGTACGCGGACCCCTAGGGGTACGTTGGAGTACTGCAGGGGGTACGTGAGATTTATTTTATGTTTTCTGCATGTAGGGGAGGAAACTTATACAAAATGTACACCACCCCAAATTGATCATGTTAGACTCTGTTGCTCCTTTGAAAAAGAAGAAAATAAAACAACATAGATTAGCTCCATGGCATAATGCCGAAACCCGCAAAATAAAGCAAAAGTCGAGACAACTTGAAAGGATATGGCGTTCCACTAAACTTGAAGAATCTCGTTTAATTTGGCATATTACTCTCAATGAATATAAGAAAGCACTGCGTAAAGCGAGAGCAGCCTACTACTCTTCATTAATAGATAAGAATAAGAATAACACAGATGTCTTTTCAGCACTGTAGCCAGGCTGACAGAGAGCCACAGCTCGATTGAGCCTTCTATTCCCATAGCACTCAGTAGCAATGATTTTATGTGCTTTTTTAACCATAAAATTGTTACTCTTAGAAACAAAATGAATGACCTCTTGCCTTTGACCAGTATAGTGTTATCAACAGCTCCCGGAAACGTAAGTTCTAATATTACACTAGATAGTAAACTAGAATGCTTTTCAGCCATTAACCTTGAACAATTAAATTCAATGATTCTCTCTTCTAAACCATCAACGTGTATGTTAGACCCAATTCCAACTAAGCTGTTGAAGGAAGTCTTTCCATTAATTAGCACTTCTTTATTAAATATTATGAATATGTCTTTATTATCAGGCTATGTTCCACAATCATTCAAAGTAGCAGTGATAAAACCGCTTCTTAAAAAGCACAACCTCGATCCAGAGCTTTTAGCCAATTATAGACCTATTTCTAATCTTCCGTTCCTCTCAAAGATTCTTGAGAAAGCAGTCGCTAAACAGCTGTGTGATTACTTAAAAAACAATGATTTATTTGAAGGTTTTCAGTCTGGCTTTAGAACACATCATAGCACAGAGACAGCTCTGGTTAAAGTCACAAATTACATTCTAATAGCCTCAGACAAGGGACTTGTCTCTATTCTTGTTTTGCTCGATCTCAGTGCTGCATTTGATACTATCGATCATGATATCTTATTGCAAAGACTAGAGCACTTAGTTGGCATACAGGGAACTGCTTTAGGCTGGTTTAGGTCCTATCTATCTGAACGCTCTCAGTTTGTACGTGTCAACGATGAATCTTCCATGCAAACCAAAGTTAGCCATGGAGTGCCACAGGGCTCAGTGCTCGGACCTATTTTGTTCACATTATATATGCTTCCGTTAGGCAATATTATAAGGAATCATTCTGTAAACTGTCATTGTTATGCGGATGATACTCAACGATATTTATCAATCAAGCCTGATGAAATTAATCATCTAAATAAAATTCAAGACTGCCTCAAGGACTTAAAAACGTGGATGACCTTAAACTTTTTGATGTTAAACACGACCAAAACTGAAGTTATTGTACTCGGCCCGAAGAATCTACGAAACAAATGATCTAAAGATATACTAACTATGGATGGCATTAATTTGGCCTCCAGTCCACATAAAATCAATTTCAAGGACCGCCTACTTCCATCTACGTTACATTGCAAAAATCAGGCATATCTTGCCTCAAAACGATGCAGAGAAACTAGTCCATGCATTTGTTACTTCAAGGCTGGATTATTGTAACTCTTTATTATCAGGGTGTACCAAGAAGTCAGTCAAGTGGCTTCAGCTGATTCAAAATGCTGCAGCTCGTGTCCTAACCAGAGTTAGGAAAAGGGACCACATTACTCCTGTTCTGGCTGCCTTACACTGGCTCCCTATAGAACACAGGATAGAATTTAAAATGCTTCTTCTGGCCTACAAAGCCCTTAATGGGCAGGCGCCATCTTACCTTAAAGAACTCATTATACCCTACTGTCCTACTAGGGCATTGCGTTCCAAGAATGCAGGGTTGTTGGTTGTTCCTAGAGTCTCTAAAAGTACAATGGGAGCCAGAGCCTTTTCTTATCAAGCTCCACATTTGTGGAATCAGCTTCCAGTTTGTGTTCGGGCGGCAGACACCCTATCCGTTTTTAAGAGTGCGCTTAAGACCTTCCTTTTTGATAAAGCTTATAGTTAGGGCTGATTAGATTCAGCCCCTAGTTTTGCTGATATAGGCTTAGTTTGTCGGGGGACATCTTACTTCTTCCTTCTCTCTGTCTATACCTGTGTGCTCTCATGTTCCGATTAACCCAGCTTCCCCAAATCTCTTTCTTTTTGGTGTCTATATACGCTGGGATCCGGAGTCATGGATGATCCTGCGGTCCTGTGTCCTGCATCGCGAGCCCTGGATCTTGAGTCGTGGCTGTGGTCCTGGATCATAGGTCCTGGATGGATATCCTCGTGGATTCATCTTCCTATTATACACACATGCATTTCCAAACATTTGGACTACCTATGTTGCAAATGTATTATCTTTTCAATTTACACACGGCATCTATTGCACGTCTGTCCGTCCTGGGAGAGGGATCCCTCCTCTGTTGCTCTCCCTGAGGTTTCTCCCATGTTCCCTTTAAACTGTGGGTTTTCTCCGGAAGTTTTTCCTTGTACGATGTGAGGGTCTAAGGACAGAGGGTCTAAGGACAGAGGGTCTAAGGACAGAGGGTGTCGTATTGTCATACTGATATTCTGTACACACTGTGAAGTCCACTGAGACAAATGTAACATTTGTGATATTGGGCTCTATAAATAAACATTGATTGATTGATTGATTAATGAAAAAAAACATAAGTAATGCATTTGAACAAACTACTAATGGTAGATTAACTACTTTATTCAAAGGTTTACAGAAACTCTGGATAATAAAATGGGAAAAGTAAACGGGGTGCTCTCTTTTCCTCTCCCTCTCCTGACAGCCCGTCAGTCTCCTGCAGCTCGCTGAACCTGTAATGAGTGACCCGACAGTAAAGAATAAATATATGTATAACTCGTTTAGCTAGTTCCAGAGTAGATAAACTAGCTAAGTGTGTTAGGTCTAACTCTCAGTGTATTTATTTTTGCTCCACTCAACGCTCCGTCACAGCGGCGGAGCTGTGATCATGCAGAGCTGCGTGTTCTCCATCAGCAGCAGCTGATCTGATCTCTCTCTCGCGTCCGGTTAGACTTCACTCGCGTTTATATCCAAATCTATCAGATCTAGCTAGTTCTAGTTAATGATATGACTGCCTGCTTATCAAAGGACCTAAACAATAAGCGTTGCTTGGCAACGGCGTGTGGCCGCAAAGTATAGAGCAGCATTATGCATATGTTTATATGAGGGGTCAAAATCCCATGCTCATAAAATGCTCATATATCTTTTTCTCTTCGTTCCCCACGCCCCAAAGTAAATACATAAATAAATATACCAATTTTAGGAAAAGTAAGGAAGTTTGAGCAGTGTGGGTTTTATATTAACTGTTACACATATTTCAAAACATAAGTGTAATAACTGCAGTTTGCCTCCCTGTCAGAATGACAAAGCTCTCAGTGAAGCACGAGCCCATGTTTCTCTACATTAAGTACAACTGATTAAAAAGATCAGTTCAATGCAGCTAATGTCGTCTTAGTGTTATTGCTTGATGTTAAAATTGCTTTGCCATGAATTTAGTGATGGATTGTAAACATTTGAAAGGTATCATTTAAGTGTTTCTCAGTTACAATCAGACTCTGAAGGTGCAGCGCTGTGCTGTACCTCTTTAGGCATTTGTTCCATAACAAATTGTTTTTGCGCTGATCAGGGGGGCGTGGCTGCATTTATTTTTCAAAGGGGGAACATGATTGAAAAAAGGTTGAGAATCACCTCAAATGGTCAGGCCTCGGGACCCACTTTTTCCTTTGTCAATAAATCGTGACCCAACATTTTGAACCACTGAAATCTATTCAACAAAACATTGTGCTGTAATATATATATATATATATATATATATATACAGGGTTGGGAGGGTTACTTTGTAAATGTAATCAGTTACTGATTACTGAATACATGGCTCTGAAAGTAATCCGAATACAGTTACAGTTACGTGTCTTAAAAAGTAACGTAATCAGATTACTTTTAGATTACTTTTGGATTACTTTCTTCTTCCATCACAGATATGTTTTGGTGAACAGGAGACACACAAAGCAAAAGGAAACTGAACGTGTTTTTACTGTTTTAATGGCTTATCAAGAGCAACTGAAACATAACATCTGAAACGATGCAACAACATAATACACTTTCTGGGGATGCAGCTTGGGATGTGAGGAGTGAGGGACACAGCTTAGAACGGGCGTGCCGCATTCTGTCCTGCCAGTGTTAGCAGGACATGAATTAAAATGTCGAACTCGGACTTCATTTTAAGGACATTTCGGCCAGGGGTGTAGAGCTATATTTGTTTAAGCACCGGATTGGCAAAACAGTCTGTGACTCTCACAGTATCTGCTGCCCGCAGCTGTTTGATAGAAGGAACACCTCCTTCACTTCATCTCTGCAGCGCCAGGAGGCAGCGGGAGGGTTAACTCCGCCTCTGAGAAGAGGAGCGCGCCGTGCCTTTCACGCACCGCCTTCACTGTGTTTACCTTCAGAATCATTAGAAAGGCTAAAGAGCGGTGTGGCTGATGTGTTTTAACCACACACACCTCTACACACACACACACACACACACGATTTAAACGCAGACTTTTGTTCCTCCATGTTTCGTTGTTATTGTTTCACTGAGCGGACCCGCCCCTTTTTTTTCAAACGCTCCCTTTTTTGGTCCATCTGCGCGGTAATAGGTTTTGTGCGCTGTGATGATTCGGCTGTTCCTTTAGTAATGAATATTAAATGTTGTGAGGAAATATTTCCATCAATAATTCCAATAAGTAATCCAAAATGTATTCACTTCAGGTTTACGAAAGTAACTGTAATCAGATTACTCGTTTTTCAAATGTAACGCGAGCTGAATACAGTTACTTGATTTTTGTATTCTGATTACGTAACGCCGTTACATGTATTCCGTTACAACCCAACCCTGTATATATATATATATATATATACGCTTTTCAGCATACAATATGAATGAAAGTGAAGTACAGTGCATATATCCCTTATATCCCTTCACAGAACTAAAGTATGATGGAATCAAAGCTGAACTGTATTCAGAGTCGGCCCGACCCATTAAGCGACATAAGCGGCCGCTTAGGGCCCCGCAGCCACTAAGGGGCCCCTAGCAATTAAAAAATAAAATAAAAATCAGTACACCGTCGCCGTGATAAGTATGTTTAATTAATTGTGTTAATATGCCTAGATTGCCTACTCTCAAAGTCATGCATTATATTATTGAGTCAAAAATATAATACTTTAACCGTGCTTTACCTGAACCTCATCATGACACTAGAGGACGGCAGGAATGTAATTTCCCGTGTTCAGTGAATGTAACAGAGGCACCAGACCAACCAGAGAGTTGCATGGAAATAAACATCTGTCTTATAGCCAGGTGAACAAGGTATGTAAATGTCAGTAAACTTCCAAGCTATGCGAACATGTAAGCAAAGCATAAATTACAGCTACGTTGACGTTACTTTGAATCGCGGGGTAAGCTAAACCGTTAGCAAGTAGCTATAGCTAGCCAGAGATATTAAATAAACACTTTGTCATACAATCTAAATGTAATGTTTTTTAGCGTTACCTGGTGATTTCAAAGAAAGCTCTCTGGGAAATGTTGACTTACTGTTCGACATGAAGCTAGAAGCTACCTTACAGTACACAGTTGATCCTGAGACCTGTCAGTTAAAGTGTTCCATAGTTAGCTTAGCTAAGCATCAACTGAAATATATGGATGTTATGTGACAGTATTTCTGAGAAAAAGTCAGCTGAAATGGTGGCATAGTTGCCACTGCTTTAGTGTCGACAGCATGTTTGAACATAAGCAGTAAATGTGGCTGTTGGGCCACTGACGTTGCCATAACAACACCTGCATTTAAATGTGCAACCTCTTTTTGTGACAGATGTTTGCAAGAAATTATAATTCTTCTGAATGATATTCCTATTGACAGCTAGTTTCTATGTGAACATTATGAGATGGACAGCCAGAGAGAATACATGAAAAACAGGTATGAAATACTATATGAAAAAACAAGAATACAGTTTAAGTGATTTATAAAATATCCATAAAGAAAAATCTGCTTCCAGTTCTGTTTCATCTGGAGCTGGGAGAGGTTTCCATAGATCTCTTAATGTTGCTCTCAAAGTGCACCAGATTGATGCTTTCAACTTCAATATTTAAAACAAATCTTCCCCGGGGAGCATGCCCCCGGACCCCCCTAGAGGAGGTGAGGACCCCCCTAGAGGAGGTGAGGACCCCCTTAGAGGAGGTGAGGACCCCCCTAGAGGAGGTGAGGACCCCCTTAGAGGAGGTGAGGACCCCCCTAGAGGAGGTGAGGTCCTAGAGGAGGTGAGGACCCCCCTAGAGGAGGTTAGGTCCACGGTGTGTTTACATGCTTATTTACACAATGTGTGCTCATGTTAACATCATAAGACAAAAGTTGGTTCCGTGTTGTGTGAAGTGAGAACGCGCTAGAGTGAGGGGGGCCCCCAAGCCAAAGCTCGCTTAGGGCCCCCAAAAGTCTAGGGCCGGCCCTGACTGTATCACAAGGCACACATGCTGGAAACCCAACCCCAGCAGGGGGACTGAGTACTTCTACTTTTACTCAAGTACAAGATCTGAGTACTTCTACTTTTACTCAAGTACAAGATCTGAGTACTTCTACTTTTACTCAAGTACAAGATCTGAGTACTTCTACTTTTACTCAAGTACAAGATCTGAGTACTTCTACTTTTACTCAAGTATAAGATCTGAGTACTTCTACTTTTACTCAAGTACAAGATCTGAGTACTTCTACTTTTACTCAAGTATAAGATCTGAGTACTTCTACTTTTACTCAAGTATAAGATCTGAGTACTTCTACTTTTACTTAAGTATAAGATCTGAGTACTTCTACTTTTACTCAAGTATAAGATCTGAGTACTTCTACTTTTACTCAAGTATAAGATCTGAGTACTTCTACTTTTACTTAAGTATAAGATCTGAGTACTTCTACTTTTACTTAAGTATAAGATCTGAGCATGGGCGGCGCCAGGATTTGTTAGCTGCAGTAGCTTAGCCGTTGCTATGACAGCACGGCGTTGCTAGTTAATTTTCTAAATAAATAAACAAACAACACCAGTGGGCCAGGCACGAGCCTGTTCATATTGTAGCTTTCACCGCGATTCAAGATCACAGATCACTCGAGCCTTCAATGTCCAAAACGTTCTCTTTATTTTCTGGTATTGACGCCTTACAGAACCAATCAATAGTATAACACTCATTATGACTTTCCCCCACACTCGAACACAAGTCCTACCGTCTCATACTCCCCACACACAGTCACCCACACACACACACACCCACACACACACACACACACACACACACCCACACACACACACACACACACACACACACACACACACACACACACACACACACACACACACACACAGTCACCCACACACCCACACACACACACACACACACACACACACACACACACACACACACACACACACACGTAGCAGAGCCACTCACCAATGGGTCACATCTGTCAGAGCAGGACAATGCATCTGTTATTGTGGTTCAAAGCAAAAGCGTCTATGATCTCCTGCTCATCGAGGGCTCGTGCACGTTCTGCATTGATGGACAGCAAAGCCACATTGCTATTCCTTAAGTCCCCGCTGTTGCTCCTCATGTAGTTTTTGACACGCCGTAAACAAGAAAAGCTGCGTTCGCAGGTTGCAGGCGTGACAGGCAGTGTGACCGATATACACACAAGTCTGTGCAAATCAATAAATGCGTCCTTGTATGGCCGGAGAAGCGAGAGAAATGCGTGCGTGGTTTTCACAGTGTGTCCCTGCTGCTGCTTTGTTCGGTCAAGGAGCCGTCGAACTTGGTGCAGTTCTGCAGACAGGTTGTCCGTGTTTACCCCATAATACTGGGCCATGGGTGATAGGTGTTCCATCTCAAGGAATGACTCATGTGTTGGGTTTAAGGCACACGTGCCCTGTAGAACTCCACAAGATTCAGACGAAAACCGCCTTTTCAGTTCATTGACAAGTCTATCAATGACAGGGTAGTAGCAGTGCTTTCGGATGTCATCAGAGGAGGTGAGTGGTGGAAGTGTTGCTGCTGGAGCATCAACTACAAACCCCTGTAGGTGGCTTGCAGGCTGAGGCTGACGTCGCTCTTGTCTCAGCTGGAGGAGGAGGATGCCAGTCTTGGTGGAGAGGGCTTGTGCTTTGTCCAAAATTTCATTCCATGATTTTTCGTTTCGCTTTTCGGAGAGGGATGTAATTACCGACTCAACGAGATCCGTAGCAGATGCTAGTTGCAGATCTGGGGACTGTAAATAGTCGGACAATAATTTGGTGGCCCGAAACATATCCTCAAATAGAGTGAGTTGCACAGCAAAGTGAGCGTCTACCAGTGCCTCCACTGCTCTAGCTTCTGTCTTCCTGCGAGCGCTTGACTGCGTGATGACCTCATCGAGCGTGGCATAGATTGCTGGCAGTGTTTTCTGAATGGCCCACAGTGCTGAATACTGACAAGCCCATCTAGTGTCCGACAGCTTTTTTAGTTCAACCGGCTTTTCTGTTGGTTCAAGTTCCTTTTGTTTTTTATGGAAAATGTTGTGCACGACAGAGCCAGAAAAGAAATGATACAGCATCTGCACAACTTCAAAAAAATCCCCTGCTGGTCTTACATTCTTGACGCAGTCAACTAAAACTAAATGTAGCCGGTGGGCATGGCAATGTACATAAAGGGCCTGTGGCACCTCCTTCCGAAGCCTCTCCTGCACACCGTCAGTACACCCCGACATGACAGCGGCACCGTCGTAGCATTGGCCAATGCACATGTTGTGATCAATGTTGCATTTACTGAGCGTCTGTTTGATCGTAGTAAAAAGTGAATCGGGGTCTAGTCCATCAGCTGGGGTGAAGTGAAGGAACTCCTCCTGTATGCCATCGTTATGTATGTACCGCACTGCCACAGACACCTGCTCCTTTTGACTCACGTCTTTGCTCTCATCCACCATCAGTGCAAACGCTCCAGCTTCCTGTACTTCCCCACTCATTTGATCCCTGGCCATATTTGACATCAGCTCAATGAGCTCATCTTGTATGTCGTGGTGTGAGTACTTTGCATTTCTCGGATTATCGGATATTGTTTTTGCCACAGTTTTGTCAAACTTGCCAATCAGGTCTAAAAGTTCGATGAAGTTCCCCCTGTGTGATGCTTCACCCTCCCTGTGCCCTCCCTGTGTAATGGTTTGACACGCAGTGTAACGCAAAGCTTCCACAGCTGCCCGCATATATTCCCTGTTTTCACATACACTTTGTGAATGTCCCTCGCTGAGTGCGTTGCTGATTTTTGGCTACTCTCTTTCCTTAATTTAAATTCAGACCATGCATCCATGGCGTATTTATGTCCACCACTCACATCATGTGTAAGGAATGACTGCTTAGCTTTAACCCAGGTGCTAAATCCGTCATGGGTAAAGGCGGTTTCTTTATGGAACCGGCGTCCTTCGTGAGCAAAATGCCTGCAGGCAAAACAAAATAAACTGTCCATAGTCACTGAGTACTCGAGCCAAGTATATTGCTCGTACCATCGGCTATTAAATGACCGCATTTGCAGTCCGTACTTCTTGGTCGGGTATTTTCTCAGCATAGGACGTCTTGGTCCATCACAGGCTGACTGGCTGATGTCAATGACGGTGTGGAGGGGAGCAGCGCTAGTTCCACTGCAGCTCGCGGTAGCAGCTAGCTGGTCCTGCTGCTGCGGGTGCAGCGGGTCAGTTGGCGGGGGCGCCTGTTCTTCGTGATCCCACTCCTCCCGGTTTTCATCATGGACATCGGGATCCTTGTGGATAGCAGGGTTGTCCGGCTGGACTGGCTCCGTTGGAGATCGCGGTCGTTTACGCTGACTTGTGAGAAATCTTTCCATTTTCGATCTGTGTTCACATCATGGTTCACACACTGAGAATTAGAACAACATTAGCCAAGTAACAGTTCGCGCTTTAATTTACAACGACCCCTGATAGATCTCGCGAGAATGTGTATAAATATAGATACATTTTCATAACAGAACAATGGGGTTGCTAAGCCGTTGCTAGGCCAATTTTTGGAGTTGCTATAGCAACCCCCAGGCGCCGCCCCTGCTCCCTCCATCTGACAGGAGGGAGCCTGGTTGAGCTGAGACTCCACGGAGTTCACTCCGTCACGGAGGGGGAGTGTGTAGGGGTAGGGTGTAGGGCTAGGGTGTAGGGCGTGGTTTGGGATTGGGCCTACATGTCAGCGCGCTCCTCTCACTCCTGTAGCTCTTCCCATTGGTCCGTTACGCTAAACGGAACCCGGAAGTGCTTTGTTTTGATCATGCAGCTGAAATGACTGAAAGTGGAGCTCAGGTAAAAAACAACACGTGTTTCTAACAACAACATGTGATTAATAAACGCATATTAAGTAACATATCTGCGTTTTAGCGGCAGCGTTACGTGATGACTTCACTTTGCAGGAAGTACACGTGCATCTGTTAAAGTGAAATACAGTTAAAGTGCTTTAGTTTGATAATGAACATCATGCTAATCCTTACATGTATACAATCCAGACTTTATTAAAGCATCTTTGTCCCGGTCAGATCTGACCAAGAAAGGCACAACATTAAAGCAAATAGATTTAAGTAAACAACAACATATTTAACCATCGTTTTAACCCTTTAAAGAAGAATCTCTGGATGAATCCATGAAACATCAGAATGATCTGCTTTCTGGTTCTGACAGTCTGTATCCAGGGTTAGGGTTAGCTACATGCTACACTAAGGTCTGTTGGTTAGCTACATGCTACACTAAGGTCTGTTGGTTAGGGTTAGCTACATGCTACACTAAGGTCTGTTGGTTAGCTACATGCTACACTAAGGTCTGTTGGTTAGGGTTAGCTACATGCTACACTAAGGTCTGTTGGTTAGGGTTAGCTACATGCTACACTAAGGTCTGTTGGTTAGGGTTAGCTACATGCTACACTAAGGTCTGTTGGTTAGCTACATGCTACACTAAGGTCTGTTGGTTAGGGTTAGCTACATGCTACACTAAGGTCTGTTGGTTAGCTACATGCTACACTAAGGTCTGTTGGTTAGGGTTAGCTACATGCTACACTAAGGTCTGTTGGTTAGCTACATGCTACACTAAGGTCTGCTGGTTAGGGTTAGCTACATGCTACACTAAGGTCTGCTGGTTAGGGTTAGCTACATGCTACACTAAGGTCTGTTGGTTAGGGTTAGCTACATGCTACACTAAGGTCTGCTGGTTAGGGTTAGCTACATGCTACACTAAGGTCTGTTGGTTAGCTACATGCTACACTAAGGTCTGCTGGTTAGGGTTAGCTACATGCTACACTAAGGTCTGCTGGTTAGGGTTAGCTACATGCTACACTAAGGTCTGTTGGTTAGCTAAATGCTACACTAAGGTCTGCTGGTTAGGGTTAGCTACATGCTACACCAAGGTCTGCTGGTTAGGGTTAGCTACATGCTACACTAAGGTCTGTTGGTTAACTACATGCTACACTAAGGTCTGTTGGTTAGGGTTAGCTACATGCTACACTAAGGTCTGTTGGTTAGCTACATGCTACACTAAGGTCTGTTGGTTAGGGTTAGCTACATGCTACACTAAGGTCTGTTGGTTAGCTACATGCTACACTAAGGTCTGCTGTTAGGGTTAGCTACATGCTACACTAAGGTCTGTTGGTTAGCTACATGCTACACTAAGGTCTGTTGGTTAGGGTTAGCTACATGCTACACTAAGGTCTGCTGGTTAGGGTTAGCTACATGCTACACTAAGGTCTGCTGGTTAAGGTTAGCTACATGCTACACTAAGGTCTGCTGGTTAGGGTTAGCTACATGCTACACTAAGGTCTGCTGGTTAGGGATAGCTACATGCTACACTAAGGTCTGCTGGTTAAGGTTAGCTACATGCTACACTAAGGTCTGCTGGTTAGGGTTAGCTACATGCTACACTAAGGTCTGCTGGTTAGGGTTAGCTACATGCTGCACTAAGGTCTGCTGGTTAAGGTTAGCTACATGCTACACTAAGGTCTGTTGGTTAAGGTTAGCTACATGCTACACTAAGGTCTGTTGGTTAGCTACATGCTACACTAAGGTCTGTTGGTTAGGGTTAGCTACATGCTACACTAAGGTCTGTTGGTTAGGGTTAGCTACATGCTACACTAAGGTCTGTTGGTTAGGGTTAGCTACATGCTACACTAAGGTCTGTTGGTTAGGGTTAGCTACATGCTACACTAAGGTCTGTTGGCCTCTTCATTCATATGTGGCTCTTCACTTTTGCTCTAACACTGTAAATGTCCCCCTCTATGGGACAAATAGAGGGATTCTGATTCTGAAAACACAGATTGTGTATATTCAATAATTCAAATTGAAAATAGAGAAGAAGCAGGTAAACACAGGTAGAGAAGAAGCAGGTAAACACAGGTAGAGAAGAAGCAGGTAGAAACCCAGGTAGAGAAGAAGCAGGTAGAAACCCAGGTAGAGAAGAAGCAGGTAGAAACACAGGTAGAGAAGAAGCAGGTAAACACAGGTAGAGAAGAAGCAGGTAGAAACACAGGTAGAGAAGAAGCAGGTAGAAACCCAGGTAGAGAAGAAGCAGGTAGAAACACAGGTAGAGAAGAAGCAGGTAGAAACCCAGGTAGAGAAGAAGCAGGTAGAAACCCAGGTAGAGAAGAAGCAGGTAGAAACACAGGTAGAGAAGAAGCAGGTAGAAACCCAGGTAGAGAAGAAGCAGGTAGAAACACAGGTAGAGAAGAAGCAGGTAAACACAGGTAGAGAAGAAGCAGGTAGAAACACAGGTAGAGAAGAAGCAGGTAGAAACACAGGTAGAGAAGAAGCAGATAGAAACCCAGGTAGAGAAGAAGCAGGTAGAAACCCAGGTAGAGAAGAAGCAGGTAGAAACCCAGGTAGAGAAGAAGCAGGTAGAAACACAGGTAGAGAAGAAGCAGGTAGAAACCCAGGTAGAGAAGAAGCAGGTAGAAACACAGGTAGAGAAGAAGCAGATAGAAACCCAGGTAGAGAAGAAGCAGGTAGAAACCCAGGTAGAGAAGAAGCAGGTAGAAACCCAGGTAGAGAAGAAGCAGGTAGAAACACAGGTAGAGAAGAAGCAGGTAGAAACCCAGGTAGAGAAGAAGCAGGTAGAAACCCAGGTAGAGAAGAAGCAGGTAGAAACACAGGTAGAGAAGAAGCAGGTAGAAACCCAGGTAGAGAAGAAGCAGGTAGAAACACAGGTAGAGAAGAAGCAGGTAGAAACACAGGTAGAGAAGAAGCAGGTAGAGAAGAAGTAGAAACACGTGTCTAACCTTCGGTCTCACGCTGTCCCTCTTGGGTCCTTGAGTCTGAGGAGTGTTGTGTTTCTGTATGTTTGTATATACTCAGTGTGTGATATGTCTGCAGCTGTTCGCCCGTTTGGAGGCTCGTCGCTGTCTGAAGGACATCGAGAAAAAACTGTTTCCTGGAGACGGAGGACCTGAACACGGTGAGAAAAACCACTTCCTGTTGATCATATAATCATTTAACACATACAGTCTGATACTCCCACTGCCTCAGGAAATGAGCTAAGGGTTTACCTGTCAGGAGGCAAAGGCAGTGTGACAGAGACATTAAGGGTTTACCTGTCAGGAGGCAAAGGGAGTGTGACAGAGACATTAAGGGTTTACCTGTCAGGAGACATTAAGGGTTTACCTGTCAGGAGGCATTAAGGGTTTACCTGTCAGGAGGCAAAGGCAGTGTGACAGAGACATTAAGGGTTTACCTGTCAGGAGACATTAGGGGTTTACCTGTCAGGAGGCATTAAGGGTTTACCTGTCAGGAGGCAAAGGCAGTGTAACAGAGACATTAAGGGTTTACCTGTCAGGAGACATTAAGGGTTTACCTGTCAGGAGGCAACGGCAGTGTGACAGAGACATTAAGGGTTTACCTGTCAGGAGGCAAAGGGAGTGTGACAGAGACATTAAGGGTTTACCTGTCAGGAGGCAAAGGGAGTGTGACAGAGACATTAAGGGTTTACCTGTCAGGAGACATTAAGGGTTTACCTGTCAGGAGGCAACGGCAGTGTGACACTGTGACAGAGACATTAAGGGTTTACCTGTCAGGAGGCAAAGGGAGTGTGACAGAGACATTAAGGGTTTACCTGTCAGGAGGCAACGGCAGTGTGACAGAGACATTAAGGGTTTACCTGTCAGGAGGCAAAGGGAGTGTGACAGAGACATTAAGGGTTTACCTGTCAGGAGGCAAAGGCAGTGTGACAGAGACATTAAGGGTTTACCTGTCAGGAGGCAAAGGAAGTGTGACAGAGACATTAAGGGTTTACCTGTCAGGAGGCAAAGGAAGTGTGACAGAGACATTAAGGGTTTACCTGTCAGGAGGCAAAGGGAGTGTGACAGAGACATTAAGGGTTTACCTGTCAGGAGGCAAAGGCAGTGTGACAGAGACATTAAGGGTTTACCTGTCAGGAGGCAAAGGGAGTGTGACAGAGACATTAAGGGTTTACCTGTCAGGAGGCAAAGGCAGTGTGACAGAGACATTAAGGGTTTACCTGTCAGGAGGCAAAGGAAGTGTGACAGAGACATTAAGGGTTTACCTGTCAGGAGGCAAAGGAAGTGTGACAGAGACATTAAGGGTTTACCTGTCAGGAGGCAAAGGCAGTGTGACAGAGACATTAAGGGTTTACCTGTCAGGAGGCAAAGGAAGTGTGACAGAGACATTAAGGGTTTACCTGTCAGGAGACATTAAGGGTTTACCTGTCAGGAGGCAAAGGCAGTGTGACAGAGACATTGAGGGTTTACCTGTCAGGAGACATTAAGGGTTTACCTGTCAGGAGGCAAAGGCAGTGTGACAGAGACATTAAGGGTTTACCTGTCAGGAGGCAAAGGCAGTGTGACAGGAGGTTTGATGATGGGAAGGAGGAGCAGCTGTTCCTCTCATGGACACACAGAGAGAGAGAGAGAGAGAGACTGAGAGAGAGAGTGAGAGAGAGAGAGAGACTGAAAGCAGAGCTTCTCTCTCCTCTGAGGAGGAAGCTGCTCTGTTCCTGAACTTCAGATCCATCTCACTTTATATTGACTTTCTTTATTACTTTATTAAATCTAACAAAAGACAAACTTTGTCCTTGAATCCTCTCTCAGTGTCTCTGAAGAGTGTCCTCCACAGAGACGTCACATGACAATTAACCAAAACCTCAAATGATAAACTGGAGGCGGATGATTGATGATTGAGTGTGATTGACAGGTGAGGTGGTGGAGCTGTACGGACCAGAGGGGACAGGTGAGGTCAAACTCTAACAGGCTCACACGCATTGAAACACTCAGATCGATGGCAGGTCTGACTTATTGAGTGAGAGAGAAACCTCTGTAGAAACCTTTGACTCTTATGGCGCCCCCTGCAGGGCCTCGCACGGCTTAGTACGGTACGGCTAGGCCTTGGTAGGCCAGGCTCGCTTTATGGCGCATTTCCATTACAGTTTAGTAGCTGGGGCAGTAACTATGGTAACGCAGTGTAGGCGGAGCCGTGACGTCATCTTCAATGAGAACCACAAAACCAACACAGCCGTTAGCTGTTAGCACTCAGAGCTCACAGCTCTTCATATCTGTTCAGAAACTAGACAGAAGTTAAACAAGTACAAACCACAGACTGTCTGTGTCATGGAGAATACAGTCGCTGGTTTGTTTCTGTCTGTAGGCCGTTGTTGTGAGTGTGGACGGTCGGAGCATATACTGCGTTAGCTTAGCCAAGCTCCATTCAGAAAACACGCATTTTAAAAGGTGTTTCTCTGCCGTCTGTCTGCAGACTTGTCAAAGCATTAATTCATGGTTCTTACTAACCGGTATCAGTATGTTGTTACTTCGGCATCATTTAGAAACGTGGATTACAATTAAATCACGGTCACATATGTTCATCTTGTTGTAGTTGTAGCCCCTTGCCAGAGATTCTCTCTCTAGTTTAGCATACTCAGCCCGACTCAGCCTGACTCAGCCCGACTCAGCCCGACTCAGCCCGGTTGTTGGCCCGGAAAGAACCTGGATTTTATGGGGGGGAAAAAGTCAACAGTTTGAGATTTTCAGAAAAAAAACAATATATATAGAAAAAGTAATTAAAAAAAGTCAACAGTTTGAGATTTTGAGAAAAAGCCAACATTTTGAGAAAAAGCCAACATTTCAAAATGTTGAGAAATGAAGAAAACAACAACAACAAAAAACATGTTCTTAGCAGTTTGTTTATAACTGTTCATTTGTTTATTTGTGTGTATTTTTGTATAGATGTTAAACTATACATAGCTTTGGCAATACTGTGTGTAAATATGGTCATGCTAATAAAGCTTTTGAATTGAATTGAGAAAAAATCTACATTTTGAGATTTAAAAAAATATATATATATTTTGAGAAAAAGGCGTCAAAGCCAACATTTTGAGAAAAAGCCAACATTTCAAGATGTTGAGAAAAACAATATTAAAAAACAACATTTTGAGAAAACGTCATAATGAGTGACGAGTGAGATTTTTCTAACAGAAATGAATGCACTTGATTGAATGAGTTTCCTGTGCAGGGAAGACGGAGCTCCTGTACCACCTGCTGAGTCGCTGTCTGCTGCCTCTGAGCGCCGGAGGGCTGGAGGTGGACGTTGTGTTCATGGACACCGATTATAGTCTGGACATGTTAAGACTGGTCAGCATCCTGGACAGCAGGCTGAACGCAGGTACGCTGTCTGCAGCTGGGTTTACCACATTTTCTAGGAACTTTTTGGGACGTTTGTTGACATTTTAAAGCAGGATTTGAGCCTTTGCAGACCATTTATATGCACTAAACCGCTCTCCTCTCTGCAGCTCGCTCCTCTTCCTCCTCTGGTTCTGATGAAGAGCTGTTGGGTTCCTGTCTCTCTCGCCTCCTCGTCGTCCATTGCTCCTCTTCCTCCCAGCTGCTCCTCACGCTCCACTTCCTGGAGACAACCTTGACCTCTCGACCCCGCGTCGCCCTGCTGCTCATCGACAGCATCTCCGCTTTCTATTGGCCGGACCGCTGCGAGGGCGGGACCAGCATCACCAAGCAGGAAGAGAAACTCAGCAAGTGTGCCGAGCTGCTGGGACGACTGCTCAGGTTCTTCTTTTAGAGGTTCTAGAGGGGTTTTAGGAGGTTCTAGAGGTCCTTTTGGCAGTTCCAAAGGACTGTTAGGGGGTTTTAGGAGGTTCTAGAGGTCCTCTTGGCAGTTCCAAAGGACTGTTAGGGGGTTTTAGGAGGTTCTAGAGGTCCTCTTGGCAGTTCCAAAGGACTGTTAGGGGGTTTTAGGAGGTTCTAGAGGTCATTTTGGCAGTTCGAATGGGGCTTTGGGGGTTTTAGAGGTCATTTGGGAGGTTTTAAAGGGGTTTTAGGAGGTTCTAGAGGACTTTTAGGGGGTTCTAAAGGGGCTTTAGGGGGTTCTAGTGGTCATTTAGGAGGTTCTAAAGGGCTTTGAGGAGGTTCTAGAGGTAATTTTGGCAGTTATAAATGGCTTTTAGGAGGTTCTAGTGCTTATTTAGAAGGTTCTAGAGGGCTTTTAGAAGGTTCTAGAGGGCTTTTAGGAGGTTCTAGAGGTCTTTTTGGCAGGATTATAGGGCTTTTAGGAGGTTCTAGTGTTCATTTAGGATGTTTTTAAAGGGCTTTTAGGACGTAATTTAGGTGGTTCTAGATGTCCTAAAGTGGTTCTTGTAGTCCGTTGGTGGTTAAAGGTTCCTTTTAGGTGGTACCAGAGGTTCTAGAGTTTTAGGTGGTTCTATTGGCCTACTATTCTCTAACACTGTATGTTGGGTTCACTGTAAAATGTTGGACATCTCGTCTGTGGTTCTTCCTCTCAGGGATTACCGGATCACGGTCTTCGCCACCTGCCACGCCATCAGGAGGAACTACAGTGGACCTTCCTCTTTTTCCTCCTCCTCTTCCTCTTCCTCCTCGGACATCGACAGACCGTACCTCTGCCGCCCCTGGCAGCGTCTCGTAACCCACCGGCTGCTCTGCTCCAGGCAGGAAACTACAAACATGGCCGCCAACAACAACAGGGAACCAAAAAGACATCAGATGTTCACGGTTCACTGCACCTCCTCTTCCTCCTCCTCCTCTTCTTCTAAAACCAAGTTGTACAGGAGCAGCTCCTTCTGCATAACAGACGCCGGGGTGGAGTTTATCTGAACGTATCGTGATCTGCAGGAGAACCCGTTTCTGTGTTTGTGTATATTTGAGTTATTGTTTACATGCATTTGTCAATAAAGCTGTAATACCGCTGTGATCCAGCAGGTGTTTCTGTTTGTATCAGGTCTCCGCTGCACAGCAGGGAGTCCCAGACACATCAGCAGCAAAGAATACATTTATTAAAATATGTATTATATATTTTAAATGGTTATTAACGTCTATTATTAAAATTATTAAGTATATTTTACTCGTTTCATAATGACTATTGTTAATTATTAATGCTGTTGTGAGCATTACTGTTATAATTAAATAGCTATATATTATATCTAGAATGTATCTTATTATTGTTTATATAATGAATTAATTAATAAAGGCTGTATGTTTGGGGCACGTGCAGCGTGAGTCCGGCTCCTCGCGCTCCACTCCGGGACTTCCGGTCTGATGACAGAAACCGCATCCCCAGAGCAGCCCTCCTGCAGATCCCTCCGCGGGGTCAGACACTTTTTACCTCACGAACAGAAAACCCCGCTAGCTGATCAATCATTATAAAACATATCATATATATCTTTCTGAAACGGACCAATCTGCACAACGACTGCTTTTACTGTAACAGAGTATTCCTACACTCTGGTACTTCTACTTTTACTCAAGTACGAGATCTGAGTACTTTTACTCAAGTATGAGATCAGAGTACTTCTACTTTTACTCAAGTACAAGATCAGAGTGATTCTACTTTTACTCAAGTACAAGATCTGAGTACTTCTACTTTTACTCAAGTACAAGATCAGAGTACTTCTACTTTTACTCAAGTACAAGATCTGAGTAATTCTACTTTTACTCAAGTACAAGATCTGAGTACTTCTACTTTTACTCAAGTACAAGATCAGAGTACTTCTACTTTTACTCAAGTACAAGATCAGAGTACTTCTACTTTTACTCAAGTACAAGATCAGAGTACTTCTACTTTTACTCAAGTACAAGATCTGAGTACTTTTACTCAAGTACAAGATCCGAGTAATTCTACTTTTACTCAAGTACAAGATCCGAGTAATTCTACTTTTACTCAAGTACAAGATCTGAGTAATTCTACTTTTACTCAAGTACAAGATCTGAGTACTTTTACTTTTACTCAAGTACAAGATCTGAGTACTTCTACTCAAGTACAAGATCCGAGTAATTCTACTTTTACTCAAGATCTGAGTACTTCTACTTTACCAGTGTGTAGGAATACTCTGTTAAATATAATAAAATAGTGGCAATATATATTTTTATGGCAGTTTTTTTTAATATGAAACAACTGTGAGACACAAGGATTAAATATCTAAAGATGAATTTAACTTCGCATTTCTTTATTTCTTACAGTTGTATAGTTATATTTACAGTTACACAGTTATATTTACAGTTACACAGTTTTATAGTTATATTTACAGTTACACAGTTATATTTATTCCCCACAGTGAGTAGTATTCGGGTTTGTTCGGCCCTACTTCTTCTCCTGCTGCTTGCTGACAGGAGGCGGTGCTTCGGTCGCTCCCAAACATGGCCTCCATGACGGAGCGACCGCTTCAACTTTAATTTTTTTCGCCAGTTGTTCAGCTCTAAACCTGCTTTTTGGCCTCCACTTCTTCCCGGGACATGTTGGTTGTGATCGTGTTGATATGGCAGACTCGTGACCCGAGGTTTTCTCCCGGGAAGAGAGTTTAAACTGATCGGTTTTAAGTTGAAGCTGCAAAGCTGGAGAGGAAAAAGAGAATTGCATCAAATCAGTAAGAAGGCTTTTCTCCCCGCGCGGGCAGCTTTTAATCCCCGCGTGTGTTTCTGTATCAACTTATACTTGCAATGTTTACATTAAGCGACGAATAAAGGCGCGTTGGAGCCGCTTTCTGATAGCATTTAGCATGCTAGCTGATGCTACAAGCTAACAGAGAAGTGATCAGCAAACTGGGCGATGCGACGGTAGCTTACATGCTAGCTGATGCTAACGCTAAGATAGACAGAGGAAGCTAACGGCTAACTGCTAACTGCTCGGTTTCTACTATACAGATAAGACAGTATTTACTTTATTGATCCGTTTTGGGACATTTTCTGCAGGTAAACGAAGCATTGAGTATAATGTGAACATGTACACAAGTAGACGTGAACATAAAACACAAACATCTGAATAGGGTCAATAAACATAAACACAGTTAGAGAGGAGACGCTGTGAGATAAGTACCAAACATTTACAAAACTATATGTTAAGAAAGATGTTCTAACATTCAGATATAGTGAGTTAATTACATGAAATATAGATGTACCTAATAAACACGTACAGTATACTATATTTGTGTTTTCGTCACAACAGCATGTAAACAAAGCATCGCAAATGATGTGAACATGGAAATACATGGATTTAAACATTAAATATATCTCAAAAAAGGACTTTAAAGTAAAAATATATACATACTGACAGTGGAAGATGTATATCTGTGAAATGAACCCTATGAAGGGCCAAATGATAGCTTTCAACATAGATATATTAACATGGACGATGCAATACATACATTAAATATCAATAATGCAATATATACAGATGGAGTCATTATGATTTTTGTCCAGTTAGAACTTTCATATTCATCCAAATTGTTCCTACTTCATGTCATTTCAAACTCTATTGGTTAGTTTACACAGACAGGGAATCAGCTCGGTGTATTTGATACAATACTGCACAAATACTCTGTTAGTATTAAGTATTCATTCAGTAGTAGGAATAGCTCTAATAGTAGTTGTAGTAGCTCTAGTAGTAGGAATATTAATGATACTAGTATTAGTAGTGATATTATTGATACTAGTAGTAGTAGTAATATTAATGATACTAGTATTAGTAGTGATATTATTGATACTAGTAGTAGTAGTAATATTAATGATACTAGTATTAGTAGTGATATTATTGATACTAGTAGTAATATTAGTGATACTAGTATTAGTAGTGATATTATTGATAGTAGTAGTAATATTAGTGATACTAGTATTAGTAGTGATATTATTGATAGTAGTAGTAATATTAGTGATACTAGTATTAGTAGTGATATTATTGATAGTAGTAGTAATATTAGTGATACTAGTATTAGTAGTGATATTATTGATAGTAGTAGTAATATTAGTGATACTAGTATTAGTAGTGATATTATTGATACTAGTAGTAGTAATATTAGTGATACTAGTATTAGTAGTGATATTATTGATACTAGTAGTAGTGTACAAATGTGCAAAATATTCGGAGGGTCGTGCAGGACTGGCTTATTTAGTAGTAATAGTACAAGTAGTAGTATTATTGTTGGTAGTAGTAGAAGCTCTTATAGTACTTGTAATATCCTACACAGATAATGCATATATATACACATGTACACAAGATATATACAAATATCATATGTATGTGTACTATAATATTTTTAATTAAAGTGATCTGCAGATATTAAGAGAGGTAACTTGTCTACAAATTATTTAGAGGGTCGTGCAGGACCGGCTTACACCTGACCCCTGACCTCTCTGTCTTGTGTTTTTTACCCAGAATGCCGTCTGAGGCTTCTCCCCAGGAGCCTCGGGACCGCGGCCCGTTGCCCCCCGTCACGCGGGCCGGACGCAGCGCGCAGCTGGCCAAAGAAGCGGCCACAAGCCCCGCCTTCGAGAGGCGCTCCAGGGGCCGACCTCGCAAAGATGGCCCCCCGACACCCCCACCTCCAACACCTACACCTCCCAAAGCCAGGAAGTAAGTCTGCTCCTATTGGCTAGCGCTCCAACATACTGATATACACCTGAACATCAGCAGGAGAGCACTCTTTAAAGTAGAGACACTACATACTGATATACACCTGAACATCAGCAGGAGAGGACTCTTTAAAGTAGAGACACTACATACTGATATACACCTGAACATCAGCAGGAGAGCACTCTTTAAAGTAGAGACACTACATACTGATATACACCTGAACATCAACAGGAGAGGACTCTTTAAAGTAGAGACACTACATACTGATATACACCTGAACATCAGCAGGAGAGGACTCTTTAAAGTAGAGACACTACATACTGATATACACCTGAACATCAGCAGGAGAGGACTCTTTAAAGTAGAGACACTACATACTGATATACACCTGAACATCAGCAGGAGAGGACTCTTTAAAGTAGAGACACTACATACTGATATACACCTGAAGATCATCAGGAGAGGACTCTTTAAAGTAGAGACACTACATACTGATATACACCTGAACATCAACAGGAGAGGACTCTTTAAAGTAGAGACACTACATACTGATATACACCTGAACATCAGCAGGAGAGGACTCTTTAAAGTAGAGACACTACATACTGATATACACCTGAACATCAGCAGGAGAGGACTCTTTAAAGTAGAGGACACTACATACTGATATACACCTGAACATCAGCAGGAGAGGACTCTTTAAAGTAGAGACACTACATACTGATATACACCTGAACATCAGCAGGAGAGGACTCTTTAAAGTAGAGACACTACATACTGATATACACCTTGAACATCAGCAGGAGAGGACTCTTTAAAGTAGAGACACTACATACTGATATACACCTGAACATCAGCAGGAGAGGACTCTTTAAAGTAGAGACACTACATACTGATATACACCTGAACATCAGCATGGAGAGGACTCTTTAAGTAGAGACACTACATACTGATATACACCTGAACATCAGCAGGAGAGGACTCTTTAAAGTAGAGACACTACATACTGATATACACCTGAACATCAGCAGGAGAGGACTCTTTAAAGTAGAGACACTACATACTGATATACACCTGAACATCAGCAGGAGAGCACTCTTTAAAGTAGAGACACTACATACTGATATACACCTGAACATCATCAGGAGAGGACTCTTTAAAGTAGAGACACTACATACTGATATACACCTGAACATCAGCAGGAGAGGACTCTTTAAAGTAGAGACACTACATACTGATATACACCTGAACATCAGCAGGAGAGGACTCTTTAAAGTAGAGACACTACATACTGATATACACCTGAACATCAGCAGGAGAGGACTCTTTAAAGTAGAGACACTACATACTGATATACACCTGAACATCAGCAGGAGAGGACTCTTTAAAGTAGAGACACTACATACTGATATACACCTGAATATCAGCTTGAGAGGACTCTTTAAAGTAGAGACACTACATACTGATATACACCTGAACATCAGCAGGAGAGGACTCTTTAAAGTAGAGACACTACATACTGATATACACCTGAACATCAGCAGTAGAGGACTCTTTAAAGTAGAGACACTACATACTGATATACACCTGAATATCAGCTAGGAGAGGACTCTTTAAAGTAGAGGACACTACATACTGATATACACCTTGAACATCAGCAGGAGAGGACTCTTTAAAGTAGAGACACTACATACTGATATACACCTGAACATCAGCAGGAGAGGACTCTTTAAAGTAGAGACACTACATACTGATATACACCTGAACATCAGCAGGAGAGGACTCTTTAAAGTAGAGACACTACATACTGATAAACACCTGAACATCAGCAGGAGAGGACTCTTTAAAGTAGAGACACTACATACTGATATACACCTGAACATCAGCAGGAGAGGACTCTTTAAAGTAGAGACACTACATACTGATATACACCTGAACATCAGCAGGAGAGGACTCTTTAAAGTAGAGACACTACGATACTGATATACACCTGAATCATCAGGGGAGAGGACTCTTTAAAGTAGAGACACTACATACTGATATACACCTGAACATCAGCAGGAGAGGACTCTTTAAAGTAGAGACACTACATACTGATATACACCTGAACATCAGGGGGAGAGGACTCTTTAAAGTAGAGACACTACATACTGATATACACCTGAACATCAGCAGGAGAGGACTCTTTAAAGTAGAGACACTACATACTGATATACACCTGAACATCAGCAGGAGAGGACTCTTTAAAGTAGAGACACTACATACTGATATACACCTGAACATCAGCAGGAGAGGACTCTTTAAAGTAGAGACATCTACATACTGATATACACCTGAACATCAGCAGGAGAGGACTCTTTAAAGTAGAGACACTACATACTGATATACACCTGAACATCAGCAGGAGAGGACTCTTTAAAGTAGAGACACTACATACTGATATACACCTGAACATCAGCAGGAGAGGACTCTTTAAAGTAGAGACACTACATACTGATATACACCTGAACATCAGCAGGAGAGGACTCTTTAAAGTAGAGACACTACATACTGATATACACCTGAACATCAGCAGGAGAGAACTCTTTAAAGTAGAGACACTACATACTGATATACACCTGAACATCAGCAGGAGAGGACTCTTTAAAGTAGAGACACTACATACTGATATACACCTGAACATCAGCAGGAGAGAACTCTTTAAAGTAGAGACACTACATACTGATATACACCTGACATCAGCAGGAGAGGACTCTTTAAAGTAGAGACACTACATACTGATATACACCTGAACATCAGCAGGAGAGGACTCTTTAAAGTAGAGACACTACATACTGATATACACCTGAACATCAGCAGGAGAGGACTCTTTAAAGTAGAGATACTACATACTGATATACACCTGAACATCAGCAGGAGAGGACTCTTTAAAGTAGAGACACTACATACTGATATACACCTGATCATCAGCAGGAGAGGACTCTTTAAAGTAGAGACACTACATACTGATATACACCTGAACATCAGCAGGAGAGGACTCTTTAAAGTAGAGACACTACATACTGATATACACCTGAACATCAGCAGGAGAGGACTCTTTAAAGTAGAGACACTACATACTGATATACACCTGAACATCAGCAGGAGAGGACTCTTTAAAGTAGAGACACTACATACTGATATACACCTGAACATCAGCAGGAGAGGACTCTTTAAAGTAGAGACACTACATACTGATATACACCTGAACATCAGCAGGAGAGGACTCTTTAAAGTAGAGATACTACATACTGATATACACCTGAACATCAGCAGGAGAGGACTCTTTAAAGTAGAGACACTACATACTGATATACACCTGAACATCAGCAGGAGAGGACTCTTTAAAGTAGAGACACTACATACTGATATACACCTGAACATCATCAGGAGAGGACTCTTTAAAGTAGAGATACTACATACTGATATACACCTGAACATCAGCAGGAGAGGACTCTTTAAAGTAGAGACACTACATACTGATATACACCTGAACATCAGCAGGAGAGGACTCTTTAAAGTAGAGACACTACATACTGATATACACCTGAACATCAGCAGGAGAGGACTCTTTAAAGTAGAGACACTACATACTGATATACACCTGAACACCAGCAGGAGAGGACTCTTTAAAGTAGAGACACTACATACTGATATACACCTGAACATCAGCAGGAGAGGACTCTTTAAAGTAGAGACACTACATACTGATATACACCTGAACATCAGCAGGAGAGGACTCTTTAAAGTGTTTACACTTTAAAGAGTACTTCTCGCGGGACTTTGTGAACTCAAAATAGAAAGACTAAATCAATATTGTGATATGAGGCTAGAGATCGTCTTAGATGTTGATATCTTAAGTTATTCTGGTTGTAAAATCTGCATTTCAGTAAATAGAGCGGTTCTTTTATTTAGTCATTTAGTCTGAAGATCATTTCTGTGAAATACTTTAAGAAAGCATCAAAAGTGAACCTGTTTAATTTTGACATATCAAGGTGTTACATATCTCAGTGATATTTGTAGACGGTGCACAGGTGTTTCAGTGGGCGGGGCCTCAGGTGAACTTCCTGTCTGACCCTTTAACCTACATACATGTGTGTGTTTACGTGCGTCAGAGTGCAATATTCCAACTTTCTGGTGTGTCTAAAACACATCACGGCTGCCTTTCTAATTCATTAGGCTTTATTAATAACTAACACTGAGACACACACACACACACACACACACACACACACACACACACACACACACACACACACACACACACACACACGGTGGTCGTTTCTCAATGTCGAGTACACCTGCTGCCGAATCCTGGGCATTTAACATTAAACAGTCCTTCGGCGCCACTCGATGACGTAGTATACTTGAAATAGTGGCTCTGCAGCCGGTATACTCGACATTGAGAAACGGCCAGTGTGTGTGTGTGTGTGTGTGTGTGTGTGTGTGTTGGAGAGGAAGTGGTTAAGTTGCATGCTGGGTAATGAGCAGAGAGGAGGAGGAGGGGGATGTGTGTGTTTGTGTGTTATGGAATGGAGTCAGCTCCGCGTTTTACTTTCTGCCACACACACACACACACACACACACACACACACACATACACACACACACACACACACACACACAGGATCTATGAGTGCTGTGTTATTGATATGATGATGATATCTGATGTAACATGAATAAAGTGATGTGATTGTTTTTTTATTGAGTTTCTAATGTGTGTGTGTGTGTGTGTGTGTGCGCGCGTGCAGGGGGCGGAGTCGAGGTCGAGCCCAGGTAGATGATGAAGAGAGTATGGACGCCACGGAGAAACCCCCCCCCCAGAAGACAGGTGAGTTTACCTGAGCTTCTCTGATGATTAGTCTCATCTTCATTGAGTTCACGTTGATTGATTAAATGTGTGTGTGTGTGTGTGTGTGTGTGTGTGTGTGTGTGTGTGTGTGTGTGTGTGTGCACACAGAGGTGAAGGAGAAGACAACAGGACGTCGTCGCTCCACCTCCAGGAGGAAGTCCAACACAAACCCAGAACCTGATCCCAGTCCAGAACCAGAGACAGAGCCGGACCCCGAACTCGGTCAGTGCAGTTTCATTTTGTTAATTAAATACTTTTTTAACCTATTTTTTATTTTGTTTGTCTTTTTGATGCTTATCATTTTACGGTAGCTCCTTTCTTTCTGCATCAGACACATTTCTATTCCTTATTATTTATTATAGGAATAAACTAAAGAAACACGAATGAAAATAATTTAATTTTTATATAAAGGATATTGTTTTAATTCAGTTATATTTCCCATTAATAACCCTTCCCCTCTCTCAGCGCCGCCGGCCCCCTGTCCTGCTCCCGCTTCCAGTCCAGAGAAGGAGCCTCCCGTCAGACCCTCTTCCCCAGACCTGATCCCAGTCCAGAGCCCAGACCTGATCCCAGACCTGAGCCCAGTCCAGAGCCCAGACCTGATCCCAGACCTGATCCCAGACCTGAGCCCAGTCCAGAGCCCTGGTCCTGGGGAGGAAGAGGAGGAGGTCCAGCCAATCCTTAGCCCCGCCCCTGTGGATCAGAGCCCCGCCCCCTCCAGTCCTCCGGCCTCCCCCTGCCCCCCTCTGGAGGACGAGGACTCTCTCTCTCCCCTCTTCCAGCTGTCGGACGAAGGGGGATCGCCCACCCCCAGTTTGGGACACACCAAAAAACGGTGAGACTGTAGTTGTGTGTGTGTGTGTGTTGAACGTGTGTGTGTGTTGAACGTGTGTGTGTGTTGAACGTGTGTGTGTGTTGAACGTGTGTGTGTGTGTTGAACGTGTGTTTGTTGAACGTGTGTGTGTGTGTGTTGAACGTGTGTGTGTGTGTTGAACGTGTGTGTGTGTGTTGAACGTGTGTGTGTTGAACGTGTGTGTGTGTGTGTTGAACGTGTGTGTGTGTATGTTGAACGTGTGTTTGTTGAACGTGTGTGTGTGTGTGTATGTTGAACGTGTGTGTGTGTTGAACGTGTGTGTGTGTTGAACATGTGTGTGTGTGTGTATGTTGAACGTGTGTTTGTTGAACGTGTGTGTGTGTTGAATGCGTGTGTGTGTTGAATGTGTGTGTTGAACGTGTGTGTGTGTGTGTTAGGGCTGAACGATTAATCGATTTTAAATCGAAATCGCGATTTGAAATGATGCGATTATCAAATCGCAAAGCCTGCGATTTTTTTTTTTTACAATTTTTTTTTTTTTTTCTTCTTGTGAGTCAGTCCTCCACACCAATCAGAAGTGCTGTGCTCCACATGTACCAGGCATTGTTAACCAATCAGAAGTGCTGTGCTCCACATGTACCAGGCATTGTTAACCAATCAGAAGTGCTGTGCTCCACATGTACCAGGCATTGTTAACCAATCAGAAGTGCTGTGCTCCACATGTACCAGGCATTGTTAACCAATCAGAAGTGCTGTGCTCCACATGTACCAGGCATTGTTAACCAATCAGAAGTGCTGTGCTCAGCAAAAACGCACAGCAGAACCAGACCCTGGAGCGCCGGCCTCTTTATTTACTTACTCCTCTTCATCCCCTATGGGTAATAAGGCTGAGAACCCTCCATCGTATTTAGTCCTTAGCAATATGCTGCCTCTCCCCATGTAGGGATGGGTACCGAGCCCCGGTGTTAAACGGGCCCCGGGCCGGAATTATTAAAGACAGTGGTACCGTTAAGCTCCGACGTTATCGGACTTTTTATCGGTACTGGAGACATTTAATAAATATATGTCACATGTATTATTGCTACATACACATTATATCGCAGTTTTAGTTTCGCCAACTCCGTTTCTAATACGCAATAAGACGACAACATGCGTCTATGATTTATCTTCAAGCTTTCCAATCCAGACGAGATGTCTCTCTCCCGTCTGTGTGCGAGGGGCCGTTTGTAAAGGTCTCCTGACTGACAGACTGTCACCCTGTTAGCGGTGACTCTGGGTTCTGTCTTCAGGACACAGTGTTGGATTGTTTGATAATTGGATGGGACTTGATTGGATTCAATATTAGAGTAATTTTCTCGTTTGTGTGTTTGTTTAAATATATTTGGCCTTTGTTTATGTGATTGACTCAAATAAAAAGGTTGATGAATTATCATCTAATTTGATGTTTTATTTATGTTAAAGGTCACTTTGAATGATTTTAACTAATGATAATGTAGAAAAACTAATATTTTAATTTCGGGACGGCTTAGATTGTATTTCGGGACGGTTCCGGGAGGATGGTGAAAAAAGTTAGTCGAGAGCCCTGGGGTGGGTGGGTGTGTGTGTGTGTGTGTGTGTGTGTGTGTGTGTGTGTGTGTGTGTGTGTGTGTGTGTGTGTGTGTGTGTGTGTGTGTGTGTGTGTGTGTGTGTGTGTGTGTGTGTGTGTGTGTGTGTGTGTGTGTGTGTGTGTGTGTGTGTGTGTGTGTGTGTGTGTGTGTGTGTGTGTGTGTTGAACGTGTGTGTGTGTTGAACGTGTGTGTGTGTTGAACGTGTGTGTGTGTGTGTTGAACGTGTGTGTGTTGAACGTGTGTGTGTTGAACGTGTGTGTGTTGAACGTGTGTGTGTGTTGAACGTGTGTGTGTGTTGAACATGTGTGTGTGTTGAACGTGTGTGTGTTGAACATGTGTGTGTGTTGAACGTGTGTGTGTGTTGAACATGTGTGTGTTGAACGTGTAACCCAATTGCCTGTCTTTTCTCTATCTATAAACAATGTGATACGGTCTTAACCCCCCCCCCCCCCTCCAGGTTGAAGCAGTGTGCCTTCTGCTCCCTGGGCTCCGCCCCCCCCCTGGGCCTCGGCCCCCTGGTGGTGTTCGGCCCCACGCCGGGTTACATCCCACTGCACATCCTCAACAGCCGTTCGCCCCCCGATCGAGACAACGACTGCCACGACCACTGTTACCACGGAGACCAGGCCCCGCCCCTGTGAGTCAAAATAAGAGCGTACCATTTGTCCGTAATGTCTCTGTTAAACACACACAAGACTAACAATACCATTTAACAGAGTACGAGACTATATGTTTGAAATGAGTATATGATAATTTGACACAACACTAATGAGGTTTGAGATTAATTAAGTGTGTGTGTGTGTGTGTGTGTGTGTGTGTGTGTGTGTGTGTGTGTGTGTGTGTGTGTGTGTGTGTGTGTGTGTAGGTGCAGCAGTCCAGAACAGTGTGGTGAGTGCAAGCTTTTTCTCTCCGTCTGATATAAATGTACATTTCTTTTATGTAGAAATTTAAAATGTTGTTGTTGTTGTTGTGATGTCTTTAAATGTGTTTCAGAGTCTTCCTCAGAGTTCCTGGATCAGTTGGGACCCGTCGGCCTTCCTCACGACATCAACGTCCAATCACTGTTCGACCCCACAGGTACAGGAAGTCCCCTTTAAACCCCCTTTATTTTCACTTTGAATTGTTCACATCTCACACGGCACTGTCCCTTTTAGTTCTTAATGTCTTTCTCTTTTGTAAAGCACTTTGAATTGTTCACATCTCACACGGCACTGTCCCTTTTAGTTCTTAATGTCTTTCTCTTTTGTAAAGCACTTTGAATTGCCTTGTGTTGAAAGGTGCTATATATAAATAAACTTGCCTTGCCTTAACTCCTGTCCTCAGTCCTTCCTCAGGTAAATCTGACTGTGTGTGTGTGTGTGCAGGTCAGTGCTGTGCTCACCTGCAGTGTGCAGCCTGGTCAGAGGGGGTGTGTCGCGGCGAGGGCCAATCACTGCTCTACGTTGACAAAGCCATCGACTCAGGAAGCACACAGGTGCCATATTATATTGAATTCACAGTCTGCCTGTGATCTACATGTTTCATGGCCATATCTACACTGTAGCTAATGTGCTCATGACAGTAAAGCCTTGAAACTTGATATATGTAAACATGAACTAAGCCCCGCCCCCTTCTACCTGTCCTCAGGTGTGTGCGTTCTGCCGTCGGCTCGGAGCGTCGCTGCGTTGCCGGGAAACGAGTTGTGGGCGGAGCTTCCACTTCCCGTGTGCTGCAGCCGCCGGAGCTCTGCAGAACTGGAACCAGAGACACACACTGTGCAGCAGACACACACACTCAGGTACACACACACACACACACACACACACACACACACACACACACATACACTCAGGTACACACACACACACACACACACACACACACACACACACACACACACTCAGGTACACACACACACACACACACACACACTCAGGTACACACACACACACACACACACACACACACACACACACACACATACACTCAGGTACACACACACACACACACACACACACTCAGGTACACACACACACACACACTCAGGTACACACACACACACACACACACACACACACACACACACACACACACACACACTCAGGTACACACACACACACACACACACACACACACTCAGGTACACACACACACACACTCAGGTACACACACACACACACACACACACACACACACACACACACATACACTCAGGTACACACACACACACTCAGGTACACACACACACTCAGGTACGCACACACATTTTGTCTCCCTGTTTCCCGGCTTGAGCTTCAGCCTCAGGATCCATGTATCTGTGATCCTCAGGATCCATGTATCTGTGATCCTCAGGATCCATGTGTCTGTGATCCTCAGGATCCATGTATCTGTGATCCTCAGGATCCATGTATCTGTGATCCTCAGGATCCATGTATCTGTAATCCTCAGGATCCATGTATCTGTGATCCTCAGGATCCATGTATCTGTGATCCTCAGGATCCTTGTATCTGTGATCCTCAGGATCCATGTATCTGTGATCCTCAGGATCCATGTATCTGTGATCCTCAGGATCCATGTATCTGTGATCCTCAGGATCCTTGTATCTGTGATCCTCTCCAGAATGGAAGGAGTCATCACATACAGAGACTAGTTCCTGAACAGTGTCCTTCACATGCTGATATCCAAGAGAGGGAGTTACACAGTCACAAGATGGAGGAATAGAAAGCAGTCTTCAATGTTTACTTCAGATTAGCTCCACGTCAGAAATGAGCATGCTTGATGTCTCTCTCCATAGAGGCTGAATCATCATGTTAATCACATAGCTATCATCTGCCTCAAACAGTCCTGATGCTCTTCGAGGTAATCACACATCCTGTCATGTTCACAGCTACAGCTGGGATACCTTTGTTAGCATGTTACTCCGCATGTGAAGGACACTGTTCGGGAACTAGTTGATGCTCTGTATGTGATGACTACTAATACATGGATCCTGAGATTGAAGCTCAAGCTGGTGACGAGTGAGATTTTTCTAACACTAACCCTCACACATATATATGAATATTTGTATTCTCTCTCTCTGCAGCGTCCTCCTCGCCGTGTGTGTTGTGTTCGAGTGACGGAGACACCGGCGGGGTGTTGACATGTTGTTGCTGCGGGAACGGTTACCATGGCAGCTGCCTGGACCCCCCCCTTGATCCCTCCCCCCTGCACCGGGCAGGGTGGCAGTGTCCTCAGTGCAGAGTGTGTCAGAGCTGCAGGTAACACACACACACACACACACACACACACACACACACACACACACACACACACACACATTCCACAGGCCATAAGACTGTTAAACACCTGAACTTTTGAAAGGACATTCATCCGTCTGCAACAAATTATGTATCTAATATATCATATTCCAATTACTTGTATATAGACTCTGCTTGCACTATTTCTATTCTATTTTATTTGTATTTGCGTTATTATTATTGCACATGATAGAAAGCAGAGCGTTTTGTAATGATGATGATGTATATAGTGGTGGTGTGGCAGTTCACTTATCGTCATTTAAATGAAATTCAGATTCATTGTTAAGCAATATTTTCAAAAGGAGGCTCCACACACACTTCTACCGTCTATGAAAAGTGTTTAAGTTGACGTGCATGAGTCATAACTCCCTTGTGTGTTAGGTTGCGAGGGGATGATGATGTGTTGCTTGTGTGTCAGCGCTGTGATAAATCCTACCACACACTCTGTCTCAAACCTCCTCTGGATCACACACCGAGCACCGGTTGGAGCTGCAAGGTGAGATATAAACGCACACACACACACACACACACACACACACACCTGTTCTAAATTCTGCGAATATCCGGCAGGGAAGCTATCACTAGGAATTGGGGTAAGGAAGCACCACCAACGAAAAACTAATTGGTAACAATTGTGTAAGAAATCTTTTTGATGGAAAAACTGACTCATAAATTGAGATTGTAAGAAACTCAACTCAACAGAAAGTGGGGAAAATGTACTCAAAACAAAGACATTTGACTGGAACAATAGCTAATAGTTACGTGTATCATCAAGAATATAATAACATGAAGACATATCTCTAGCCATAGGCCTTGCTGGCCTTTTGTTACATTGCATTACATGTTACTTGTTGGACGCTTTTATCCAAAACGACTTACATACTCAATACTGTGGACAAGGATCAATTTGGGGTGAAGTGTCTTCGACACAACGACATGCTGACTGCAGTGAGGTTTGAACCTGTGACCCCCTGATCCGAACACCTGTGGACAACCCACTACGCCACACGCCTCCCAATGTTACATCATTGTTATGTTGTTGTAACCCCGAGTGTTTTTATTTAATTTTTTTAACTCTCTCCTCCAGAACTGCAGAATCTGCCGCCGCTGTGGTGTGAGGTCATCAGGCCAGTGGGCCAATCACCCGTTTCTGTGCGAGACATGTGACCCGGCCCTGCCCTGCCCTCTCTGTGACCTCAACACACCACAGGACTATTGGACCTGTATCTCCTGCTATAGGTACACTAAGTTTATGTAGTGTTTTCTTATACATTACAGAAGCACATATAAGGGGAATAGAAAAGGTCCAAGTACAGAACCTTGCGGGACTCCATGGCGCTTTTATCGTTAAATTGGAATCAAACTAGCTTATTGCTGTTCCTTTAATGCTAATTCAATGTTCCAATCTATGTAAAATTATGCAATGGTCAATTGTGATAAATGGAGCACTGGTTCCTTTGTCTGATGCAATTTTAAAGGTAACTTGAAACTTTTACCAGAGCTAGGATGAACTCTAAATCCTGACTAAATATCTTCAAATAAACAATTGTTATGTGTAAAGACGGGCAACTGATTAGCAAATGCTTTCTCGAGGATGTGTGGTCCCTCAAATAAGACTTGCTTTCTGTGGTTTGGAGATTAATTACCTAACAGACAAGCTGACATGTTTGTGTGTTTTGTTTACAGGTGTGTCCATACAGAGTGTATCGTCCAGGCTGGGGAGGGCAGGGCGGGGTCTGAAGATTACGTCTGCTCCACCTGCAGGCCTCAGGAAGAGGAGCCACTCAGTCCTACCCCGGCCCCCCCTCTCAGTCCCACACAGACACCTTCCAACAGCATTTCAGAGCCACCACAACTTCCACCCATCAGTCCCACCGCTCATAGCCAAGTCCAGCTTACATGCTCGGAGTCACCACAGAGTCCTGACGAGACCCTGAGCACACAACAAGGTCTGACACCACCTCATCCTGAACACACAGAGATACATAGTCCTGCACCATCCTTACCTGAGCAACAAGAGCTCCAACAAAGTCCAGCACCATCACACCTTGAAACCACAGAACTCAAACAAAGTCCCTCACCTTTGTACCATGAGCAGGCGGAGCTCCAAAATAGTCCTGCATCATCCCTCCCTGAGCAAAAAGAGCTCCAAAAAAGTCCTGCTTCCTCCCACCCTGATCCTACAGAACTCCAACAAATTCCCTCGCCATTGCACCCCGATCCAACAGAGCTCCAAAATAGTCCTGTTCCATCACACCCTGATCCTACAGAACAACCACATAGTCCTGTTCCATCACACCCTGATCCCACGGAACAACCACATAGTCCTGTTCCATCACACCCTGATCCTACAGAACAACCACATAGTCCTGTTCCATCACACCCTGATCCCACGGAACAACCACATAGTCCTGTTCCATCACACCCTGATCCCACGGAACAACGACATAGTCCTGTTCCATCACACCCTGATCCCACGGAACAACCACATAGTCCTGTTCCATCGCACCCTGATCCCACAGAACAACCACATAGTCCTGTTCCATCGCACCCTGATTCCACAGAACAACCACATAGTCCTGTTCCATCACACCCTGATCCCACGGAACAACCACATAGTCCTGTTCCATCACACCCTGATCCCACGAAACAACCTCATAGTCCTGTTCCATCACACCCTGATCCCACGGAACAACCACATAGTCCTGTTCCATCACACCCTGATCCCACGGAACAACCACATAGTCCTGTTCCATCGCACCCAGATCCCACAGAACAACCACATAGTCCTGTTCCATCACACCCTGATCCCACGGAACAACCACATAGTCCTGTTCCATCGCACCCTGATCCCACAGAACAACCACATAGTCCTGTTCCATCGCACCCTGATCCTACAGAACAACCACATAGTCCTGTATCATCTCACCTTGAAAACGAGTGTGAACCAATCCTTGAGCAATCCCACTGCAATCCAACAGAGCTCCAAAACAGTCCTTTGCAATCCCAGACAGATCCCACAGAACTCCCACAAAGTCCTGCACCATTCCTCCCTGATTCGACGGAGCTCCAAAAGAGTCCTGCCCCATCCCTCCCTGATCCTACAGAACTCCAACAAATGCCCTCGCCATCGCACCCGGATCAAACGGAGCCCCAACAAAGCCCTGTACCATCACACCCTGATCCCACAGAACAACAAAACAGTCCTGTACCATCGCACCCTGATCCTACAGAACAACTTAATATTCCTCCACAATCTCACCATGAAACGTCAGAGCTCGAACACATTTCTGAGCAATCCCTCCCCGATCCAACAGAGCTCCGAAACAGTCCTTCACCATTCCAACTTGTCCCCACAGAACTCCCACAAAATCCTGCACCATCGCACCCTCATTCGATAGAACTCGAAAGGAGTCCTGCACCATCCGGCCCTGAACCCACAGAGCTCCAACACATTTCCGAGCAAACACACCCGGATCCAACAGAGCTCCAAAACAGTCCTTCGCCATCACAGACAGATACCACAGAACTCCCACAGAGTCCTACACCATCCCACCCTGAACTCACAGAGCTCCAAGAAATTCCTGCGCCATCTCACCCTGATCCCGTAGAAACACATCAAATTCCTGTCCCGTCGCAACTCGGTCCCACAGAACTCCAAAATAGTCCTGCACCATCGCAGTCTGATTCGATGGAACTGCAAAAGAGTGTATCCTCTGGCAATGAACCTGGGGAGATCCCACAAATTAATTCGCCATCTCACCCTGAACCCAGAGAGCTTCAACAAGTACTTGCGGCATGCCCACCTGTTTCAACAGAGTTCCAAAAGAGTCCTGTAGCATCGCAACATGAACCCCTAGAACTCCAACGAATAACTGAAACATCCCAATCTGAACCCACAGAGCTTCAGCCATGCCCACCTGACTCAACAGAACTCCAAAAAAGTCCTGCACCATCCCATATCGAACCCACAGAACTCGATAACAGTCCTGCACCATCTCATCCGGATCCCACAGAACTCCAAAATAGTCCTGAACCATCTCAGCCTGATCATGCAGAACTCCAAGAAACTCCAGTTTCACCACATCCTGATTCCACAGAACTCCAAACAAGTCCTGAACCATCGTATCTTTCTTCCACTGAGCTACAGCAAAGTCCTGAACCATCGCATCTTTCTTCCACTGAGCTACAGCAAAGTCCTTCACCAGCCCACTCAGACCCAACAGAACTCCAAAGCGGTTCTGTAGCATCTCATCCTGATCATGAAGAACTACAAGAAACTCCTGTTCCATCTCATCAAGATTTCACGGAGCTACAACAAAGTCCACCAACATCTCACAGTGGCCCAACAAATGTACTGGAAACACCAGCTTCATTGAATCCTTTAGAGTACCAGGAGAGCCCCACCTCACCTCAAGTTAGTCTGACAGAGGATCAACGAAGTCCGACACATGTGACCTTCTTTCAGGCTCAGCAGAGTCCTTGTCAGGTCAGGAACACCTCTTCCAGCCCAACCCAGAACTCCACAGAGGATCAGGTTTTGGCCACAGACTTTCAGCACAGTCCAATGCAGGGTAGTCCTTTGGCTTGTAGCCTTGTACGTTCTCCAGTAGGGTTTAGTCCTACCTGGGTTCTGTCTGGACCTGAGCAGATCCCTTCACCACACACTTCACAGTCACTGCTCGACACACCATGTAGTCCTGCTCACAACATCACACAGCTTCAGAACAGAACCCCACAAAGACAGCATAGTCCTACGACACATAGTCCTTCACAGGTCAGCACACAGAGTCCCCCACAGGAGGCCGAACGTACACTGGATCATGAGAGCCCTGGATCGAGCAGCCCTGCCGGAGTGCGATGTGAGCCAGCACAGGGCCTTTCTACACTGAACCTCTCACCACAAAGACCCGCATCACTGCGGTCCATCTCAGCGCCATGTAGCCCCTCACCGGCCCCCCTCAGAGCCACAAAGTGTAGTCTGTCCCAGCCTGCCAGCCCAGTACAGGGCCAGTCTACAAAGCCTTTGCAGCTTCCTACTCAGTCAAGACTGACAAAGGAACTAACAGGTACCACAGAGCCTAAAATTGGTGCCCAAACACTGGAAAGTAGCCCCTCCTCTAACCACGGCACAGATGAAGAACTTCCAGACGAGCCTGGACTCAGCCCCCATCACGGTCCTTCCACGCCAACACCAGAAAGCCTTGTTCACATTAGCCTAACTAGCTCACCTTGTGAAACGGAGGAAGTTCCTCCCCCAACTAGCTTCACTCAGGGGGTTCCTTCTTGTGCAAGCTGCACAGAAGCTACTGAGGGGAGCCCCACACATATCCAAAACAGCATACCAGTGGAGACTAGCCTTGCAGAGACCGGTCCATCAGCAGAACTGGCTGCATCCATCCAGCCGAGCCAGGATGAAGAGATGATAGAAGGTGGAAATTCTCCAAGTTCTTTTATTCTGTCAGAAAGTCCTCTGAGCCACCCGGACAGTCAAACAGAAGCTAACAGCGTGGTGGACTACATGCATGTTCAAGAGGGAACTAGTCCTAGTTTTTCAGAGCCCCCACAGACTGAGGCGAGCAGCCAAAGTCCAACAAGTCCTGGTCAGTCAAATGTTCAAACTATCGGCAGTCCTTGCCCTGCTTCTCCAGGTCAAACAAGCCTCCTGCCAGTTAGTTTTAGTCCTCCACACTGTAGTACCTCACGGTCTGCTAGCCACAGTCCACCTAGGTCTAGTCCTGCTGGTCAAGCTAGTCCTGTTCACATACAGAGCACCTGTAGTCCAGTCCAAAGACGGTCTCCCTCGTTAGCTAGCTCAACAAACAGCAGCCCCGCACATGCTACTGTATTGGCTTGTTTTAGCCCACCTCACAGTCTAGCTCAGGCCAGGGAAACGCCTCGTAGCCCCGCTCACAGCCCGGCTATCGACACAGGAACCAGTTCAAGTCTGGATGCGGACCCTAGTTCCATCCTCCAGAGCTGCGATCTTCCCAGTGTGGTTCGCATGGATCCTTATGTTGTTATTAAGCAGATGAACCCAGCACCTGCCAGTTCTCTACCTGATGGCTCTGTTAGTCCCAACCAGGCCCCGGCTAGTCCTGTTTCCACCCCCAAGCACAGCCCTGCCTCCCATGCTGTTGATGCTACTTCCACCCCGGCTAGTCCGAGCCATGCTAGTCCCACTCAGGATACCACTGCGATGCCTAGCACTAGCCACATTAGTGAAACCCCCGCTAGTCCCCCTACCTGCACCCCCTCACAGGTTAGCCCTCCTCATGCTAGCTCTGTGCACAGTAGCCCAGCTGCTAGTCCGGTTTATGGTCCTGTACTCTCAGGTGAGACAGAAGTTAGTCTTACAAACCCTCTGAGGCTAGAGGGTGGTTCTGGTAGCCCTCTGCGGTGTGAGGCTAGTCCTGGTAGCCCTCTACGGTGTGAGGAGACTCCTGGTAGCCCTCTGCGGTGTGAGGAGACTCCTGGTAGCCCTCTGCGGCGTGAGGCTAGTCCTGGTAGCCCTCTGCGGCGTGAGGCTAGTCCTGGTAGCCCTCTGCGGCGTGAGGCTAGTCCTGGTAGCCCTCTGCGGCGTGAGGCTAGTCCTGGTAGCCCTCTGAGGCTAGAGGCTAGTCCTGGTAGCCCTCTGCGGCTAGAGGCTAGTCCTGGTAGCCCTCTGCGGTGTGAGGAGACTCCTGGTAGCCCTCTGCGGTGTGAGGAGACTCCTGGTAGCCCTCTGCGGTGTGAGGAGACTCCTGGTAGCCCTCTGCGGTGTGAGGCTAGTCCTGGTAGCCCTCTGCGGTGTGAGGAGACCCCTGGTAGCCCTCTGCGGTGTGAGGAGACCCCTGGTAGCCCTCTGCGGTGTGAGGCTAGTCCTGGTAGCCCTCTGCGGTGTGAGGAGACCCCTGGTAGCCCTCTGCGGTGTGAGGCTAGTCCTGGTAGCCCTCTGCGGTGTGAGGAGACCCCTGGTAGCCCTCTGCGGTGTGAGGAGACCCCTGGTAGCCCTCTGCGGTGTGAGGCTAGTCCTGGTAGCCCTCTGCGGTGTGAGGAGACCCCTGGTAGCCCTCTGCGGTGTGAGGAGACCCCTGGTAGCCCTCTGCGGTGTGAGGAGACCCCTGGTAGCCCTCTGCGGTGTGAGGCTAGTCCTGAAGATTCTGAATCCAGTATTCCTGGTCCCACGAGCCCCGTGCAGCCTGAAGCTGGTCCTGGTTCTGGTCCTGAGGAGGAGAAGTTTGAGCAGGAAAAGAAGACTGAAGAAGAGGAGGAGGAGGAGAATTTTGAAGAGGAGGAGGAGAAGTTTGAAGAAGAAGAGGAGGAGGAAGAGGAGGGTCATCAGACAGTAAAGGAGAGTCCATTAGAAGAGGAGTCGGAGGGAGGGGAGCAGGAAGTCCTGAATGAAGACTCTTCTCTCGATGCTCCTCCCTCACCACACTCTGCCTTACCCCTTCCTCCCTCCCCCTCTCCTCCCCCTCCTCACATAACTGCCTTAACCCCCCACAGTCGCCCTCCTCTTTCCACCAATCAAAGAGAAACCCCAACTCCCTGTCATGTGACATCAACGGACGACGAAAGCCGATCACAGAGCCAGGTTCAATCCACCAAAGACGAGCACCAATCACAAGCAGAGCCTTCAGAGAGGGGGGCGGGACATGAACTACAGCAGCCAATAGCAGAAGAGGAAGAGGCGAGTATTTAAATTTAGACTTTTTTAATGCTAAATAGTTTCTTAAAAAATACTCTCTTATTTTATTATCATTATATTTTTGACTGACTCTGATTCTGAAGGAGCAGGAAGAGGAAGTGGAGGGAGAAAGGGAGAAGCAGGAGGACCAATCACACGCTCAGCCTTCAGAGAGAGGGGCGGGACATGAACTCCAGCAGCCAATAGCAGCAGAGGAGGAGGAGGAGGCAAGTATTGTCATATATTCATTTGTTATAGTTTTTTTTAAATAGTTTTTTTAATGCTAAATAGTTTCTTAAAAAAGACTTTAGCCTCATCTCAATACCCCTCCTCTCCTCCTCCTTTCCCTCACTCGCGTCTTAGCTCCGCCTCCGTAAGATGCGAGCGAGAGACACGAGGAGGAGACGCGAGGACAGAGGAGTCCTCAGGTATTAATTGGGATGTCCTCGTTCACTCAAACGTCACTTTTAAACGACGTCTGTTAATGATGACATGTGCACAGCTGTATCCCCTCTCATCGGGCTCAACTGAAGAACCCTTAGAACCGGCCCATTTGTTGTTAAATATTTAAATGAATGAATCTTTCTCTTGTTAGTCAAGGAATTCAATGTATGATGGTTGGTCCTGCTTTGGTGCTCCGTTGTGGTGTAAAATGTACATTTAAATTAAAATATAATGATAGTAATGTGAAAGCCTTTACTCTGAACATGTGTGTCCTGTAGATCCCCACATTCACCACAAACCCACATTCAGGACATTTTAAATAATTTAACTCCTGAATATTTGAACACAAAACAATACAAATAATTGTTATTTATCAAGATCTAGCCATTTATGAAATAGTTTTCTTAATAGCTATGTTTTAGTGACGTTCAAGATCATTAAACATTACTTAAATTGTGATTATAACCCAGTGTAGAGAACTAGAACCGTGTCTATCACAACTGGACCTTCTGTAGACACACACACCCCTCGCTCACACACACACACCCCCCTGTTCCAGGGAATTCTCTGAATACCTTGAAGGCCCTGACGGTTCGCCACTGGTATAACCTTAAGAAATGAATTGCACATAATCATTCCCACGGAGCTGTGAGCACTTATACATTTATGTGAGCTTTTCCACTCATCTTCCAGTTGTCGGTTTCCCTCTGTTGAAATCGATCAGCTGTGAAGGTGGGGGCGGGGCTTTAATACGCGAGTAGTGAAAACACTTCCGCGTAGTCTGCTCGCGTGTATCCTCCCTTTCGTCTCCTCCCTCACCCCTCCTCCCTCACCCCTCCTCCCTCACCCCTCCTCGACTCCTCCGTGTGCATTTCAGCTATTGGGACGTCCTTCAAAATGACGTGTCTTGATCGATTTCCGGGTCAAGTCCCGGAGGAGGGGAAGAGAGGAGTCGAGGAGGGGTATTGGGATGAGGCTCATGTCTTTATTATCGTTGTTTTTTTTTCTGATTCTGAAGGAGCAGGAAGAGGAAGTGGAGGAAGAAAGGGAGAAGCAGGAGGACCAATCACACGCTCAGCCTTCAGAGAGAGGGGCGGGACTGAACTCCAGCAGCCAATAGCAGCAGAGGAGGAGGAGGCAAGTATTTTCATTTTTTTTAATGCTAAATAGTTTCTTAAAAAATACTTTCTTTTTATTATCGTTATATTTTTGACTGACTCCTTTTTTTAAATTCTGATTCTGAAGATGGAGGCGGGGCTTGAACTACAGGAGCCAATAGCAGCAGCAGAGGAGGAGGAGGAGGATCTGGACGACCAATCAGACGTGGAGGAGCTTGAAATGGACGCCTCTTTAGACCTGGAGGTGATGGCGTTGATGACCTCGTCTCCCCCTCCTTCTCTCCTTCACCTTTCCTCCCCCATCCCTCCCCCACGGACATCTCGAAGACTTCCTCCCCCCTTTTCTTCCAGACCCTCCGATGACCTCTCCATCCGCTTGAGGTCGTCTCCCTTCTCCACCGAAGCCTCCCCAGAAACCTCCCCCCTCAGAGCCCCCGTCACCCCCCCTCCTCTCTCCCCTCCCTCACCCCTTCTCCGGTACTCACCCCCCATCAGAGAAACGACACCACTCTCAAAGGTAAAATATGTCTAATATGGTTTTTCCCTACTCCTCCCTGACTGGTTCATCAGTGCAATACAGCTATAGATACAAATACAGAGATAATATAAAATAAATAAAAATTCAGTTTGGAGTCACATTCTCATTTGACCATTTGCTCCATCGCAATCAGTCGCATTGACCCGAAGACACATTTTGAGTTGTATCCACTGCTGGAAAGAGGAGATAGCTTTCTAATGATATCAGGATTGTTTTTGTTCTCCAAATACTAAGCAAAATATGTCACATAAGGCGCATTCACACCGCAGTACTTTTCCCACTTTAGTTCCGGTATAGTTCCGAAATGTTGCGTTCACACCAAAAAGAGCCGGAACTAAAATTAGTTCATGAGAACCTTTTCACCCCCTTTTCGTCCCTGCTAGAGAGCAGGGACTTTCGTGGGAGAAAAAGGTTCCTGTGTCTGATTGGCTGGGCGGATTGCAAACCACGCCCCGTAAAACACCCAAAAAGTTTTGTGAAGCCGCCATTTTATTATCCTCGCATTAGCATTATTAGCATTAGCATTAGCCCAGCGCAGAAACGCAGAGAGACTAACTTATGGCAACACAAAATAAAACATGGGAGCGGTGGAGATGAGGAGGTGTCGGCGTTCTGGCGATTTACTCGGAAGGCTTCAGTAGAAGCTGCTGGGAGTCCCAGCAGCTTCTACTGAAGCATTCCCCAACTCCGGGGACTCCAGGTGGCAGTATACGCCCTGAAGTGGTTTGCGGCCTGCCAGTAAACCCAAAGCAGAAGAAGAAGAAGTGACGTCAGTGGCTTCATTTGCCTAATCCTCCCTCAGGGACTTATTCCGGTGTGAACGCGATCTGTACTTAGTTCATGAGAACTAAAGAGTTCTCATGAACTAAGTTCTCATGAACCTTTGTGGGAAAAGTACTGCAGTGTGAACGCGCCTATTATATAATGACTGTCACGAGTCATCATTTTGAGAAAAAGGCCTTCAAAGTTTCCTCTTCTCTGGAATCCATCGATCTGATTGGTTATTAGCAAATTATCAAAATACTACGGAGGGAAGATATTTTCGTTTGGATTACTGGTCTGGGGGAAGCGTGTGTATTGTGTTCAGCTGCGCCCCACCAACGGAGGCCGCGTTGAAATTCAAGGTGTTTAAAAAAAAAAAAAGAATTATACTTTTAAAAAAATATATATATATTAGTGCTGTCAAAATTATCGCGTTAACGGCGGTAATTACATTTTTGAATGAATTGCGTTAAAATATTTAACGCATTTAACACATGTGCAGAATGGTCCGCCCCATACGTGCCACCAGTGGCAGCGCCAGGGTATGGCTGGGGTAGGCTACACCCATACCAAGGAGATGGCTTAGCCCCACCATGAAAAATGATGTTAAAGTAAGCAAAATAAAGTCCGCCAACTCGCGCGGAGTAAATTGCACAGACAGCAGTTAGTCAGATTGATTTCAGAAGC
>JAPTMU010000151.1:364783-369783 GCA_028583405.1 Pogonophryne albipinna | reverse complement strand
CATGTTGATGTAGAAGAGACATGAAGAAGAGGGGACACGTGTTGATGTAGAAGAGACATGAAAAAGAGGGGACACATGATGATGTAGAAGAGACATGAAGAAGAGGGGACACATGTTGATGTAGAAGAGACATGAAGAAGAGGGGACACGTGTTGATGTAGAAGAGACATGAAGAAGAGGGGACACATGTTGATGTAGAAGAGACATGAAAAAGAGGGGACACATGTTGATGTAGAAGAGACATGAAGAAGAGGGGACACGTGTTGATGTAGAAGAGACATGAAAAAGAGGGGACACATGTTGATGTAGAAGAGACATGAAAAAGAGGGGACACATGTTGATGTAGAAGAGACATGAAGAAGAGGGGACACGTGTTGATGTAGAAGAGACATGAAAAAGAGGGGACACATGATGTAGAAGAGACATGAAGAAGAGGGGACACATGTTGATGTAGAAGAGACATGAAGAAGAGGGGACACGTGTTGATGTAGAAGAGACATGAAGAAGAGGGGACACATGTTGATGTAGAAGAGACATGAAAAAGAGGGGACACATGTTGATGTAGAAGAGACATGAAGAAGAGGGGACACATGTTGATGTAGAAGAGACATGAAGAAGAGGGGACACATGTTGATGTAGAAGAGACATGAAGAAGAGGGGACACATGTTGATGTAGAAGAGACATGAAAAAGAGGGGACACATGTTGATGTAGAAGAGACATGAAGAAGAGGGGACACGTGTTGATGTAGAAGAGACATGAAAAAGAGGGGACACATGATGATGTAGAAGAGACATGAAGAAGAGGGGACACATGTTGATGTAGAAGAGACATGAAGAAGAGGGGACACATGTTGATGTAGAAGAGACATGAAAAAGAGGGGACACGTGTTGATGTAGAAGAGACATGAAGAAGAGGGGACACGTGTTGATGTAGAAGAGACATGAAGAAGAGGGGACACGTGTTGATGTAGAAGAGACATGAAAAAGAGGGGACACATGTTGATGTAGAAGAGACATGAAGAAGAGGGGACACGTGTTGATGTAGAAGAGACATGAAAAAGAGGGGACACGTGTTGATGTAGAAGAGACATGAAGAAGAGGGGACACGTGTTGATGTAGAAGAGACATGAAGAAGAGGGGACACGTGTTGATGTAGAGGAGACATGAAGAAGAGGGGACATATGTTGATGTAGAAGAGACATGAAAAAGAGGGGACACATGTTGATGTAGAAGAGACATGAAGAAGAGGGGACACATGTTGATGTAGAAGAGACATGAAGAAGAGGGGACACATGTTGATGTAGAAGAGACATGAAGAAGAGGGGACACATGTTGATGTAGAAGAGACATGTGTCCCCTCTGTGTGTAAAGGATGTGTGTACTTCTACTTGAGGGAAGGATGTGTGTACTTCTACTTGTGTAAAGGATGTGTGTACTTCTACTTGAGGAAAGGATGTGTGTACTTCTACTTGAGGAAAGGATGTGTGTACTTCTACTTGAGGAAAGGATGTGTGTACTTCTACTTGAGGAAAGGATGTGTGTACTTCTACTTGAGGAAAGGATGTGTGTACTTCTACTTGAGGAAAGGATGTGTGTACTTCCACTTGAGTAAAGGATGTGTGTACTTCTACTTGAGGAAAGGATGTGTCTACTTCTACTTGAGGAAAGGATGTGTGTACTTCTACTTGAGGAAAGGATGTGTGTACTTTTACTTGAGGAAAGGATGTGTGTACTTCTACTTGAGGAAAGGATGTGTCTACTTCTCCCCCAGATAACTCGGGTGGTTCTGACCAAAGGGTGGCGCTGTCTGGAGTGCACGGTGTGTGAGGCGTGTGGCGAGGCGAGCGACCCGGGGCGCCTCCTGCTGTGCGACGACTGTGACATCAGCTACCACACGTACTGCCTGGACCCCCCGCTGGGCACCGTGCCCAAAGGAGCCTGGAAGTGCAAGTGGTGGGTGCAGCTATCAATCAATACAGCTGTCAATCAATACAGCTGTCAATCAAAAAAAAAGACAAATTAATTGTGCCTTTTAGTTCAGTTATTTTACCTTTTTCAGGTGTGTGTCCTCCTCTCTGACAGTGTGTGTGTTCACTCCTCAAGTGTGTGTGATCTGTCTGCCTCTCAATCAATCAATGTTTATCTATATAGCCCAATATCACAAATGTTACATTTGTCTCAGTGGACTTCACAGTTTGTACAGAATATCAGTATGACACTACGACACCCTCTGTCCTTAGACCCTCTGTCCTCACACCCTCTGTCCTTAGACCCTCTGTCCTTAGACCCTCTGTCCTTAGACCCTCTGTCCTCACACCCTCTGTCCTTAGACCCTCTGTCCTCAGACCCTCTGTCCTTAGACCCTCTGTCCTCAGACCCTCTGTCCTCAGACCCTCTGTCCTTAGACCCTCACATCGTACAAGGAAAAACTTCCGGAGAAACCCCACAGTTTAAAGGAAACATGGGAGAAACCTCAGGGAGAGCAACAGAGGAGGGATCCCTCTCCCAGGACGGACAGACGTGCAATAGATGCCGTGTGTAAATTGAAAAGATAATACATTTGCAACATAGGTAGTCCAAATGTTTGGAAATGCATGTGTGTATAATAGGAAGATGAATCCACGAGGATATCCATCCAGGACCTATGATCCAGGACCACAGCCACGACTCAAGATCCAGGGCTCGCGATGCAGGACACAGGACCGCAGGATCATCCATGACTCCGGATCCCAGCGTATATAGACACCAAAAAGAAAGAAATGTGGGGAAGCTGGGTTAATCGGAACATGAGAGTACACAGGTATAGACAGAGAGAAGGAAGAAGTAAGATGTCCCCCGACAAACTAAGCCTATATCAGCAAAACTAGGGGCTGAATCTAATCAGCCCTAACTATAAGCTTTATCAAAAAGGAAGGTCTTAAGCGCACTCTTAAAAACGGATAGGGTGTCTACTTTTAGAGACTCTAGGAACAACCAACAACCCTGCATTCTTGGAACGCAATGCCCTAGTAGGACAGTAGGGTATAATGAGTTCTTTAAGGTAAGATGGCGCCTGCCCATTAAGGGCTTTGTAGGCGAGAAGAAGAATTTTAAATTCTATCCTGTGTTCTATAGGGAGCCAGTGTAAGGCAGCCAGAACAGGAGTAATGTGGTCCCTTTTCCTAACTCTGGTTAGTACACGAGCTGCAGCATTTTGAATCAGCTGAAGCGACTTGACTGACTTCTTGGTACACCCTGATAATAAAGAGTTACAATAATCCAGCCTTGAAGTAACAAATGCATGGACTAGTTTCTCTGCATCGTTTTGAGGCAAGATATGCCTGATTTTTGCAATGTTACGTAGATGGAAGTAGGCGGTCCTTGAAATTGATTTTATGTGGGCGTTAAAGGATAAATCCTGATCAAATATAACACCAAGATTCCTTACAGTCTCACTGGAGGCCAAATTAATGCCATCCATAGTTAGTATATCTTTAGATAATTTGTTTCGTAGATTCTTCGGGCCAAGTACAATAACTTCAGTTTTGGTCGTGTTTAACATCAAAAAGTTTAAGGTCATCCACGTTTTGAAGTCCTTGAGGCTGTCTTGAATTTTATTTTAGATGATTAATTTCATCAGGCTTGATTGATAAATATAGTTGAGTTATCATCTGCATAACAATGAAAGTTTACAGAATGATCCTTATAATATTGCCTAACGGAAGCATATATAATGTGAACAAAATAGGTCCGAGCACTGAGCCCTGTGGCACTCCATGGCTAACTTTGGTTTGCGTGGAAGATTCATCGTTGACACGTACAAACTGAGAGCGTTCAGATAGATAGGACCTAAACCAGCCTAAGCAGTTCCCTGTATGCCAACTAAGTGCTCTAGTCTTTGCAATAAGATATCATGATCGATAGTATCAAATGCAGCACTGAGATCGAGCAAAACAAGAATAGAGACAAGTCCCTTGTCAGAGGCTATTAGAATGTCATTTGTGACTTTAACCAGAGCTGTCTCTGTGCTATGATGTGTTCTAAAGCAGACTGAAATCTTCAAATAAATCATTGTTTTTTAAGTAATCACACAACTGTTTAGCGACTGCTTTCTCAAGAATCTTTGAGAGGAACGGAAGATTAGAAATAGGTCTATTAATTGGCTAAAACCTCTGGATCGAGGTTGTGCTTTTTAAGAAGCGGTTTTATCACTGCTACTTTGAATGATTGTGGAACATAGCCTGATAATAAAGACATATTCATAATATTTAATAAAGAAGTGCTAATTAATGGAAAAACTTCCTTCAACAGCTTAGTTGGAATTGGGTCTAACATACACGTTGATGGTTTAGAAGAGAGAATCATTGAATTTAATTGTTCAAGGTTAATGGCTGAAAAGCATTCTAGTTTACTATCTAGTGTAATATTAGAACTTACGTTTCCGGGAGCTGTTGATAACACTATACTGGTCAAAGGCAAGAGGTCATTCATTTTGTTTCTAAGAGTAACTATTTTATGGTTAAAAAAGCACATCAAATCATTGCTACTGAGTGCTATGGGAATAGAAGGCTCAATCGAGCTGTGGCTCTCTGTCAGCCTGGCTACAGTGCTGAAAAGAAATCTGTGTGTGTTCTCTCCTCAGGTGTGTGTGGTGTGTCTCCTCCTCTCTGACAGTGTGTGTGTGTTCTCTCCTCAGGTGTGTGTGTGGTGTGTCTCCTCCTCTCTGACAGTGTGTGTGTGTTCTCTCCTCAGGTGTGTGTGGTGTGGCTCCTCCTCTCTGACAGTGTGTGTGTGTTCTCTCCTCAGGTGTGTGTGGTGTGTCTCCTCCTCTCCAACTGTGTGTGTGTTCTCTCCTCAGGTGTGTGTGGTGTGGCTCCTCCTCTCTGACAGTGTGTGTGTGTGTTCTCTCCTCAGGTGTGTGTGGTGTGTCTCCTCCTCTCTAACTGTGTGTGTGTTCTCTCCTCAGGTGTGTGTGGTGTGTGCAGTGTGGCTCCTCCTCTCTGACAGTGTGTGTGTGTGT
>JAPTMU010000151.1:357283-362283 GCA_028583405.1 Pogonophryne albipinna | reverse complement strand
ACCTGATCCATAACACTGCTCCACCTGATCCATAACACTGCTCCACCTGATCCATAACACTGCTCCACCTGATCCATAACACTGCTCCATCTGATCCATAACACTGCTCCACCTGTGCTCCATCTGATCCATAACACTGCTCCACCTGATCCATAACACTGCTCCACCTGATCCATAACACTGCTCCACCTGATCCATAACACTGCTCCATCTGATCCATAACACTGCTCCACCTGATCCATAACACTGCTCCACCTGATCCATAACACTGCTCCACCTGATCAATAACACTGCTCCATCTGATCCATAACACTGCTCCACCTGATCCATAACACTGCTCCACCTGATCCATAACACTGCTCCACCTGATCCATAACACTGCTCCATCTGATCCATAACACTGCTCCACCTGTGCTCCATCTGATCCATAACACTGCTCCATCTGATCCATAACACTGCTCCATCTGATCCATAACACTGCTCCACCTGATCCATAACACTGCTCCACCTGATCCATAACACTGCTCCATCTGATCCATAACACTGCTCCACCTGATCCATAACACTGCTCCATCTGATCCATAACACTGCTCCACCTGATCCATAACACTGCTCCACCTGATCCATAACACTGCTCCATCTGATCCATAACACTGCTCCATCTGATCCATAACACTGCTCCACCTGATCAATAACACTGCTCCACCTGATCCATAACACTGCTCCATCTGATCCATAACACTGCTCCACCTGATCCATAACACTGCTCCACCTGATCCATAACACTGCTCCACCTGATCCATAACACTGCTCCACCTGATCCATAACACTGCTCCATCTGATCCATAACACTGCTCCACCTGATCATAACACTGCTCCACCTGATCCATAACACTGCTCCACCTGATCCATAACACTGCTCCACCTGATCCATAACACTGCTCCACCTGATCCATAACACTGCTCCATCTGATCCATAACACTGCTCCACCTGATCCATAACACTGCTCCACCTGATCCATAACACTGCTCCACCTGATCCATAACACTGCTCCATCTGATCCATAACACTGCTCCATCTGATCCATAACACTGCTCCACCTGATCCATAACACTGCTCCATCTGATCCATAACACTGCTCCACCTGATCCATAACACTGCTCCACCTGATCCATAACACTGCTCCACCTGATCCATAACACTGCTCCACCTGATCCATAACACTGCTCCACCTGATCCATAACACTGCTCCACCTGATCCATAACACTGCTCCACCTGATCCATAACACTGCTCCACCTGATCCATAACACTGCTTTTTAATCAATATGAGTTTCTATTTTTGTGAAATTCTACTTTTGAATTTTTTAATATATTTTATTGCGCATTAAAATTACAAACTCTAAAATCACAGAATAAGAAAGGGACAGAAACATCTAGAACAATGTGCTATATAAATAAACTTACCTTACCTTACTACCTTACCTTACTACCTTACCTTACTACCTTACCTCACCTCACCTTACCTTACTACCTTACCTCACCTCACCTTACCTTACTACCTTACCTTACCTCACCTTACCTTACCTTACTACCTTACCTTACTACACCTCACCTCACCTTACCTTACCTCACCTTACCTTACTACCTTACCTTACCTCAGCTTACCTTACCTTACCTTACCTTACTACCTTACCTTACTACCTTACCTTACTACCTTACCTCACCTCACCTCACCTCACCTCACCTTACCTCACCTCACCTCACCTCACCTTACTACCTTACCTTACCTCACCTCACCTTACCTCACCTCACCTTACCTTACTACCTTACCTTACCTCACCTCACCTTACCTCACCTCACCTTACCTTACTACCTTACCTTACCTCACCTCACCTTACCTTACCTTACCTCACCTCACCTTACCTTACTACCTTACCTTACCTCACCTTACCTTACCTTACTACCTTACCTTACTACCTTACCTCACCTCACCTCACCTTACTACCTCACCTAACCTCACCTCACCTTACCTTACTACCTTTCCTTACCTCACCTCACCTTACCTTACTACCTTACCTTACCTTACTACCTTACCTTACCTCACCTCACCTTACCTTACTACCTCACCTCACCTTACCTTACTACCTTACCTCACCTCACCTCACCTTACCTTACTACCTTACCTCACCTCACCTCACCTTACCTTACTACCTTACCTTATCTTACCTTACCTTACTACCTTACCTTACTACCTCACATCACCTCACCTTACCTTACCTTACCTTACTACCTTACCTTACTACCCTACCTTACCTGAGCCAGGTGTTTATCAGCTGTTTCCTCTCACAGGTGTAAACCCAAACTGAAGCTGAGGATCATCAATCAGAACAGTGTGTCCGTCATGCAGACCCCCGACCCCCCCACTGAGCACGACCCCAACAGAGGTCAGAGGTCACACACACTCACACACGTCCATCTTATAATGTACCTGTGAGGACCCTCTCTCTGACATCACGTGTCCCCGCTTCTCCTGTAGGCGAGCTCGAGTGTGAGATGAAATCTGACTCCTCCCCCGAGCGAGACCACGCCCACGACGATTATGCCACCAAGGAGGCGGAGCTTGCTGAAAAGAAGAGGAAGAGGAAACCCTACAGGCCAGGTGAGAGTAGGATAGAACACCTGTATCCACCTGTCTCTTTAACCTGTCTCCCCTCCACCTGTCTCTTTAACCTGTCTCCCCTCCACCTGTCTCTTTAACCTGTCTCCCCTCCACCTGTCTCACCTCCACCTGTCTCACCTCCACCTGTCTCTTTAACCTGTCTCCCCTCCACCTGTCTCACCTCCACCTGTCTCTTTAACCTGTCTCACCTCCACCTGTCTCTTTAACCTGTCTCACCTCCACCTGTCTCACCTCCACCTGTCTCTTTAACCTGTCTCCCCTCCACCTGTCTCACCTCCACCTGTCTCTTTAACCTGTCTCACCTCCACCTGTCTCTTTAACCTGTCTCACCTCCACCTGTCTCTTTAACCTGTCTCCCCTCCACCTGTCTCACCTCCACCTGTCTCTTTAACCTGTCTCACCTCCACCTGTCTCTTTAACCTGTCTCCCCTCCACCTGTCTCCCCTCCACCTGTCTCACCTCCACCTGTCTCACCTCCACCTGTCTCTTTAACCTGTCTCCCCTCCACCTGTCTCACCTCCACCTGTCTCACCTCCACCTGTCTCACCTTCACCTGTCTCTTTAACCTGTCTCACCTCCACCTGTCTCACCTCCACCTGTCTCACCTCCACCTGTCTCCCCTCCACCTGTCTCACCTCCACCTGTCTCTTTAACCTGTCTCACCTCCACCTGTCTCTTTAACCTGTCTCCCCTCCACCTGTCTCACCTCCACCTGTCTCACCTCCACCTGTCTCTTTAACCTGTCTCCCCTCCACCTGTCTCACCTCCACCTGTCTCTTTAACCTGTCTCACCTCCACCTGTCTCTTTAACCTGTCTCACCTCCACCTGTCTCTTTAACCTGTCTCACCTCCACCTGTCTCTTTAACCTGTCTCCCCTCCACCTGTCTCACCTCCACCTGTCTCTTTAACCTGTCTCACCTCCACCTGTCTCTTTAACCTGTCTCCCCTCCACCTGTCTCCCCTCCACCTGTCTCACCTCCACCTGTCTCCCCTCCACCTGTCTCACCTTCACCTGTCTCACCTCCACCTGTCTCCCCTCCACCTGTCTCTTTAACCTGTCTCACCTCCACCTGTCTCACCTCCACCTGTCTCACCTCCACCTGTCTCTTTAACCTGTCTCCCCTCCACCTGTCTCACCTCCACCTGTCTCTTTAACCTGTCTCACCTCCACCTGTCTCCCCTCCACCTGTCTCTTTAACCTGTCTCACCTCCACCTGTCTCTTTAACCTGTCTCACCTCCACCTGTCTCTTTAACCTGTCTCACCTCCACCTGTCTCCCCTCCACCTGTCTCTTTAACCTGTCTCACCTCCACCTGTCTCACCTTCACCTGTCTCTTTAACCTGTCTCACCTCCACCTGTCTCACCTCCACCTGTCTCTTTAACCTGTCTCCCCTCCACCTGCCTCACCTCCACCTGTCTCTTTAACCTGTCTCACCTCCACCTGTCTCTTTAACCTGTCTCACCTCCACCTGTCTCTTTAACCTGTCTCACTTCCACCTTTCTCTTTTACCTGTCTCTTTACCTGTCTCACCTCCACCTGTCTCTTTACCTGTCCCACCTCCACCTGTCTTTTACCTGTCTCTTTACCTGTCTCCCCTCCACCTGTCTCTTTACCTGTCTCACCTCCACCTGTCTCTTTACCCGTCTCACCTCCACCTGTCTCTTTACCTGTCTCCCCTCCACCTGTCTCTTTACCTGTCTCACCTCCACCCGTCTCACCTCCACCTGTCTGTCCCTTAGGTATCGGGGGTTTCATGGTTCGTCAGCGTGGAGGAAAATCTGGTCCGAGCAGAATCAAGCTGTGCAGAAAAGATTCATCTGAGAGGCTTCCAGGGGGCGATGAAGGTGAGACACCTGTACCTGTAACACCTGTAGGAGAGAGAGAGAGGTCATTATGGTCTGTCTAATATATATATTGATCCTCTGCTTAAAGACGTTTCCATGGAAACAGCACCGGCTGCTGACCAGAGCATGGAGAAGGTGAAGAAAAGGTATAGGAAGAAGAAGACGAAACTGGAGGAGGAGTTCCCTTCTTATCTCCAGGTAACACACACACACACACACACTCACACACTCACACACACACACTCCATGAATCCCAGTGTTCTGATTGGCTGCTCCCCATGTGCAGGAGGCGTTCTTCGGTCGGATTCTCCTGGATCAGAGTCGCCAAGTAGAAAGGAGGCCAGAGGCTGCAGGCGTCGGCCAATCAGGAGCTTCGACAGACGTGAAAGGCCCTGCCCCCTTTATACAAGGCCCCGCCCCCTCCGGCCTGCCCCTCGCCGCCATGTTGACGAACCCCATCAAGAAGCAGG
>JAPTMU010000151.1:307283-349783 GCA_028583405.1 Pogonophryne albipinna | reverse complement strand
ACGAATTCCGAATTTTTTTATTGACTTTTTCTCAAATTCCAGATTTTTTTCTCAAAATCTCCAAATTCTGACTTTTTTTTATTACTTTTTCGTAATTTTTTATCTTTTTCTCAAAATCCTGACTTTTTCTCAAAGAATTCTCACTTTTCTGAATAATTAATTCTTAATTTTTCAATGTTAATAATCACCGGCTTGAGCTTCAGCCTCAGGATCCATGTATCTGTGATCCTCAGGATCCATGTATCTGTGATCCTCAGGATCCATGTATCTGTGATCCTCAGGATCCATGTATCTGTGATCCTCAGGATCCATGTATCTGTGATCCTCAGGATCCATGTATCTGTGATCCTCAGGATCCATGTATCTGTGATCCTCAGGATCCATGTGTCTGTGATCCTCAGGATCCATGTATCTGTGATCCTCAGGATCCATGTGTCTGTGATCCTCAGGATCCATGTATCTGTGATCCTCAGGATCCATGTGTCTGTGATCCTCAGGATCCATGTGTCTGTGATCCTCAGGATCCATGTATCTGTGATCCTCTCCAGAAGGAGTCATCACATACAGAGACTAGTTCCTGAACAGTGTCCTTCACATGCTGATATCCAAGAGAGGGAGTTACACAGTCACAAGATGGAGGAATAGAAAGCAGTATTCAATGTTTACTTCAGATTAGCTCCACGTCAGAAATGAGCATGCTTGATGTCTCTCTCCATAGAGGCTGAATCATCATGTTAATCACATAGCTATCATCTGCCTCAAACAGTCCTGATGCTCTTCTAGGTAATCACACATCCTGTCATGTTCACAGCTACAGTTGGGATACCTTTGTTAGCATGCTGCGCTCATGTTGGAGGAGGACACTCAGGATTTTCACAACAGTAATAAATAATTATAACCCCGTCTCTCAGCAGTGTTTCCTCGCCTCCCGATGGTGAACGGCCTCATGGGAGTCGCCTCTCCTCTCTTCCAAAGCAGCCAGAGTCCGGCGGCCTATAGGATGCCTCCTCCCGAGAGCCCCGCCCCCTCCCCGTCCAATCGGGGAGCAGAGGGCGAGCCGGAAGTGATGTCGACGGCTCAGAGAGGAATGTTGAAGTGGGAGAAGGAGGAGGAGCTGGGAGAAATGGCCACCGTCGCTCCTGTCCTCTACTGCAACACCAAGTTCCCCCAAATGAAGGAGGAGCACCCCGGTACACACACACACACTCTCTCTCTCTCTCACACACACACACTCTCTCTCTCTCTCTCTCTCTCTCTCTCTCTCTCTCTCTCTCTCTCTCTCTCTCTCTCTCTCTCTCTCTCTCACTCGTGTGCTCGCTCGCTCTCTCTCTCTCTCTCTCTCACACTCACTCTCACTCTCACACACACACACACACACTGACAACCCCATTACATTACATGTTACTTGTTGTGGGGTTTGACCCTGTGACCCCTGATCCCAACACCTACGCACTAGGCCACTGCGCCACACGCCTCCCGTTAGACTACTGTATGTTTAGTGTGTGTGTGTGTGTGTGTGTGTGTGTGCGTGTGCGTGTCTCAGACTGGTCGACCCGAGTGAAGCAGATCGCCAAGCTGTGGAGGAAAGCCAGCTCTCAGGACAGAGCTCCCTTCGTGGTGAGTGTTTATTAAATCATGCTACAACCAAATCCTTCTGTATGACAATATGAGCAAGATGTGTTGAGTTATCCGCAGCCAAAGAACATCTCGTGTTCCTGAGCCGACTCTTCATTTGCACCTAAATTAAGCATTTTACTTCAAAATGTGCAAAATGTCAGCTGGAAAGTCCTGGCTCTGATATATTGCAAAGAATAAAAATACAATATCCGTTTTTTTAATATCACCATCCGGATGTTCTGTTTTCACGCCATTAAAAAAACAAACTACTACTAGCATTTATTAAGCAGAAAACAATTAAAGTGTTGTCTTTTTTCCCCAAAAAACAACATTGACGTCACGTAAACAGTTAAAGAGTAAAAACGTTAAAAAAATAAATATGTGTGAGTTGTAATCAGTTGTTAGATTATCCTCAGTGGATGTTAAAAAGAAATCCGGACGGGGAGTCAATCTCAATCTCACCGCGGGCCACATCAGCATTAAGGTCTAGGGATGTCCCGATCACATTTTTTTGCTCCCGATCCGATTCCGATCATTTGATTTTGACAATCTGCCGATACCGATTTTACCCGATCCGATCTTTATGCAATGCATTAAGAGAAAAAAAAGGTAACGGCTGGTCATTCAACGCGATGAGTTCAGCTCTTGGCTATTATTCTTTTGGCCGTTTCACTGTTCTGGGGCAGTTTCTCTTTCCTTTTAAAAGTGTCGGTTGTTTCAGTGCCGTTACCTGAGTGGCCGCTGTGTACTCGTCCTGTTGTTGTTGGTGTTTGTTTCTCAGGTGGCGTATTAGATTGGTCGTGTTGAACGTAGCTCTGTTCTTTCCACCACGCGGAACCTCCGCCTTGCAAACATTGCATCTGGCTGTTACACTGCCTTCGTTTTCAATTTTATAATACTTCCAAACTCCTGACATTTTCTCTGTCCCGAGTCACCAGCTGAACGTAGCCTCTCGTTAGCTTACTGCTAGACACTGCGCGCCCACTCTGTTGCTTTGAGAGAAATAAGCAACCAGGTCTGAAAACAAGCCCAACAGAAGCAACACATACATGATGTTGTGTCAGTTCAAACCAAAACTAAGGCCTCAGGATGACTTTAAGACGTGAACATGGTCATTTTTGTTTTGTAACATTAAATAAATTTAAAAATGTTTTTAAAAAAAAATCCCGATCCCCGATTTTTTTTTCTCCCGATCTTTTGAAAATCACGTGATCGGCTTCGATCCCCGATCACGTGATCGGATCGGGACATCTCTAGTTGCAACTTTAAGACTCTATAAATATACATATTTAAATATATAAAATAAGTAAGGGATAATGTCCAGTTTAAACAGGTGGGATTTGAATGTCGTGATGGAGTCAGACTGTTTGATGTGTGGAGGCAGAGAGTTCCATAGCCTGGGCGCGGTGCAGCTAAAAGCCCTGGCTCCCATGGTGCTAAGGCGGTAGGTGGGGACAGTCAGGAGTCCGGCTGAGGATGAGCGCAGGGAGCGGGAGGGGGTGTATTCCTGGAGGAGGTTTGAGAGATAGGTGGGGGTGAGGTTGTTGAGGGCTTTGTATGTAAGCAGAAGGTTTTTGTAGTCAATCCGGTGCTGAACAGGGAGCCAGTGAAGTTGGATGAGGATTGGGGTGATGTGGTCAGATGATTTGGTACAGGTAATGATCCGGGCAGCCGAGTTTCGAATGATTTGGAGTCTGTTGAGTAGTTTTGTGGGTAAGTAAGGGATAATGTGCAGCGAGGCGGTCACTATGGGTAAAAGAACACCGACAGGCGGATCAGGGACCCCGACGCAAAGTAACGACATGACTTCCAATATTAATTTAAATGCTTTTATAGATTTAAAAAATAGTAGGCTATTATTGATTTCAAATGACATGCATCCGCAAAGAAAATAGTCCGTTGTTACCGTTTGAACTAACGTAGCAACGGCAGGAACTGCTTCCATAGTGTTTTTCAGGAGCTTTTTGATTACAGATTTGAAAGCATCGCTGCTTGCTTTAAAAGTAGCACACTTCATGATGTCAGACCTTGGAAAGCATCTAGATATCCTGCCCTGATGCCAAAGGAACTGCACACTGAATATGTGTCGCTGTTTGATCTCTATGTCTGGACCGCTGCGTAACAAGGAGGGTTTCTGCCCCGTTACTTGGCCCAGTTCCAAACTGCATACAGCAGTGGCGATCCGTGTCTATCACAACTGGACCTTCTGTAGACACACAGATCAGTAGCGTGGCGTGGGGAAACAATGAGGGGAAGCCAATAATACGTCCTTTCTTTTGGGTCGGGGGGGTGGTGGTCAATGTAATAACGTAACCAGATGAGTGATTACAGCACCCGGTATCATTTTACACACATTTTATCAGATGCAGGACTTGCACACGCCTGTTATCTAACAGGTCCGCACGCACTCTCCAGCCCAACCTCTAATAAGCATTCATTCACAAACTAAATCAGGAGACCTTTAACGTCTTACGTCCGATTCGCTCCTTTGTTCCTCGCTGCAGCTCCAGTTTGGGCATCGGCCTGTCATCAGATTGTATTTGTTGTTGTTGTTGTTGTTGCTGCTGTAGCGGAAGTTTAGTACAATTATGTTTGAGTAAATACTCCAAATCTCCACCCTCCATAATTGCACTTGCTTGCTACTTTCTAACGGCGGTGAGAGTGGTGCAGTGACGCTATCTATCTTCTATCGATTAGATTTATGATTCGAAAATAATAAAAGTAGGGTAGACATGTGGATATTATCCGACTGAACAAAACGTGCATTTATCTAACAGGTTCGTTTTCCACTGACCTTATTTCCAGCTATTTTCCAAATCCTATGGAGAAATCCCATTGCTTTCTGTCGAGGGAAACCGAGCGCAGCTTACTTCCGGGTTTCAGGACGCGTCACTGCAACACTAAGTTGATGCGATTTGATTGGATTGTGAGGCAAGGGAAGCCAGCTGCCTCTGGCTTCCCTTGGCATGGCCCTGACCAATCACAGGTTGGCAGGGGCATGACGTGAGCCTCATCTGATTGGTCAATCCCTCCATTTTTTCTCACCAAGGGAAACCAATTTCAGCTGGCCTCCTCTCGCAGCAGAGAGTGCAATCTACTGTTTCACCATAACATCTAGAGGGGCGCTGTTTCACTCTTTGTAAAATACTCAATGAGAATGGGGGAGAGACGGACCGGCAGCAACACACAGCAAAGAATTTCCGAAACTAAACAAAGTGTTTTTATTTATTTATTAAAATGAAAACTACAATCCGAAAAAACAGGGGAAGCCTGGCTTCCCTTGGCCTCCAGGAGAAAACGCCACTGACACCCCCCCCCCCCCTCCGCGGCATTATAATGTCCGTCTTTTCACTGAATTGTCGTCTTGAAAAGTGAACTCACAACAATTCCGCAACAACTTCATCTTCACCTGTTGCTCTTGTCATTTCAACGTTAAAAACAATAAAACTGCATGAATTGCTTCGTCGCATTCATCTAGATCCTCTGCCTCGAGCCAGTGAACTAGCGGACCTTCTAGAGCACCTGGAACCGAGGGGAACTCTGGAAGAACACGCCCATTGGCTACAAATCAATATCTGATTGGTTGATCAAACTGTCAGTCCAAACGTACGCTCTCATTCAGTGCAACGGCCAGGGCATTCTACCAAGGATGGAGAATACCTTGTTGAAGGATATTCTACCCAGAGACCCAGAACAAGATCTGATTGGTTGCTTTCTTTTCTAACACAAACCCACTGAAATGCGTAGTGCATGGTCCGAGAAGGACAAACAAATCAACGTAACACTGTAATATTACAGATCAACAACACAGATATCATTCTCAGTTATTCATTTTCGAGTGTTCCAGGGTGTTCTCTGAACACCTTGAAGGCCCTGACGGTTCGCCACTGGCATACAGTTACATCGACCGGACTTCTCTCTGCAGATGTGAGCGTCCTTAACAACGGTCAATAAGTCCTTGACAGCGGTCTGTACTACTGGATTAACAACGTGTCACGTGTTCTGAATTGACCAATCAGAATCGAGTATTCAACTAAGCCATGTAATAATGTATTAAATTACATAATTGGCTCTGCATTGGGTCATTATCAGTTCTGGTAATAACTCCGTCTGAAAGCAGAAGTCTAGGGCAAATAATTGGAAGCAAATATTCAACAATTACACCAATTGTATTGTTTGTTATATTCTTTGCGAGCTCTTGCGGGGCCACACAAAATGGGGTCGCGGGCCTTTAGTTTGACACCCCTTTCTTAGGACATCAGATCAAGGTTTTTCAAAATAAGAGCCTTCTTATGTTTTGCCGTTGGGACCAAGCAGCGTCTCTTTAACCCCTCTCTGTTTCCTCTGTGCAGCAAAAGGCTCGAGATAACAGAGCGGCTCAGCGAATCAACAAGGTGCAAGTGTGCAACGAGCCAATCAAACGCCCCCTCATCCCACAGCCCCTCCCCCCTCCACCACCACCACCACCACCATCAGCGTTGACCCCGGGACCTTTTGACCCCGACTCCATGGACTGTGATGCCTTCAGGGACCCAGACGATGCATTCAGGGACTCTGAGGGATTCAGGGACTCCGATGGGTTCAGGGACTCCGATGCGTTCAGGGACCCTCTGAGACCCCGGGAAACGGAGCAGGAACAAGAGTGGAAGTTCAGACAGGTGAGTGTTTAACATCACCTGCATCAGGTAGAGAGAGGAGGAGGAGGAGGGGGGGGGGAGGGTCAGCACCAGACTGCAGCCAATCAGAACGCTCGATTTAAAGATCCCACTTCCTTCAGTAGTTTTTTATTATATTTATTTGGGGTCACATTATATTTGAATAACAATAATAGATTTAATTTCTAAGCGCTTTTTCAGGTGCTCAAAGACACTTTACAGTCGTGATGAAAAGGAAATACAATACAATAAAAAGTACAGTTTTACCATTGGCAAAATGAAAAAGTACATAGAGGTTGTTTGAAATGACAAATATCTACACATGTACAGATGTATCTACTTAAACACACACACACACACACACACACACACACACACACACACACACATATATATATACAAGCACATACACATATACATATATATTCAAACATGTACGTACACATACACCTATATGCATACATACCCTGCAGTAGTTTGAATCGAGTAAATCATCGTACAGGAAGTAGAATTCACGGCTGCAGTTACGGTGCTGGTTTCCCCCCCCCGCTCTGATTGTAACCATGGTAACCTCCATGATGCATGTTTTTGGGGGGTTTCGATCATTTTACGCCATTGTGTCATTGCCTTCCACTAATCCCTGTGCTGTGACTGTCATTGAAAAAGGGAGAGGGTAAAGACAGAGGGGGAGCCAAAGCCCTAAAATCACCATCAGATAAAGATTGTCCCTACCAGGCACCTGTAGCAGGACCAGAGGCTCTGGTAAGAACCAACACAGGCAGAGACCCTCCCTCACACTGCACTCTCTCTGGATCCCAGACGCTGGACCACTGCTTTACATGTTCTATGTTTAAAGAAACCCTTTAAGATCTGTCCACCTTCAGTTAGCCGTGATGTTGCTATCTAACGAGCTAACACTTCTCTTTTCACACTTTTGTGCACACTTATCCGCTGCAGAACATCAATGCCAACTTTATTGTCAATCTTTCAGTTTGTGTGTGCAGACAGAGGGATCGACATACCGTTTCCCACAACAATATGTATACACCTCTATATACACAATCAACAGACACATTTATACATATGCACACATGTTCTTAAATTAGCATTAGCAGTCATTACCGTGAGTTATTACAGTTTAAATCAGTCTGAACGGCCAAAAGTGACTGAAATGTGATATTTTCACCCATGTTTTCAGCCCTAAGAATGAATCATTTCAACACAAAAACTAAACTAGGATAAGATGGAGAAACTGGCTGCAGGGAGTTCATTCTTTAGGTTCAACATGTGATTAAATCCCTGCTGGTTCTCCTTAAATCAGAACTGGCTTCTCCAGCGCTTTCATAAACCCGTCAGTATAGAGTCGCTGCTCAAAGTTAAGGGAGTGGGAGTTTTGCCACTCAGATTAACGCAGCTGGACCGAGGGTATCTCCTCTGGTTTGCATGTGTTTGGGGGAAACCAAAGCATGTCCGTGGCCTCACAGCGACTGCCTTATCCCAGCAGGGAGGACAAGTGTCTGTCGTGGATCCGATGTAACACTCACAACATTAAAGACAGAGGAATCAGTAAAACACAGAGATGGTTGAAGTTAAACATCATGGCGCTTTATTGAGACACGTAGCAGTCAAGAGTCTAATGCCTATAGAGCGGAGCAGTGATGAGTCCTAAAACCAGGAAGTGAGTCAGCATGTCACCACTTCCTGTTCCCTGTCTCAGAGCCAATGGGATCTCTCCATAGGATTTAGGAAACTATCTGAACTAAGGTCTGAGGTTGAGACACATTGAAGAGACGGGTCACGTTTTGTTCGACATTAAATCCATCAGCAGAGACCTCGCTGTGATTTCTGAAGAGTTGGCGTGTCTGAAAAACGATGGTTGTTACCGAGTGGCTGAATAGGACTACAGAAGTTGTTTTACGCCAAATCGTGAACACTCCTCTAAGTTTGTTTGCCCTCAGGGGGTCCGCGGGGTAAAAAGTATCAAAAGTTGATAAATCAATTTAGTGAAAATTAAGGCTATTAAAAATAATAAACGGCATTTTCCTAGTTATGACATTTTGTAGCTTGTTTTCAATAAGTATATCAATGGTCCAAAGAGGTTGTATTCTACAGTCTGCCTGAATGTAATCATGGCGTAGGTGTGTAGTGTGATTCTGTGTAGTTTATTGATGGCATCCCGTTGGGTTTGACGTCATCTGAACAGGACATCGCACGCTCACTGCTCGATAGCGAGCGAAGCTCCGTTTACGCCGGTTGCTAAGCAACATGGTTATGGGGAAATGCAAGTCTGCGTCCAAATGGTTGGAAGATCAGGAGGAAGGACAATCAATACTGTATATAGTCAATGTGAGGTAAAGTGTGTCGCCATGGTAACCGGTTAGAACTCCAAGTGGAGATGAGGTCTTAAGATGTATGGAAAGGGTCTTAAAAATGTCTGACATGTGACTTCAGGATTCCTGCGTATACCCTGGCCCTGTTCTGCTTGAAAGCAAGTCCCTGCCTCCTGCAAAGTGTTCAAACAAACGCTTCAACTCGTTCCATCTAGAATCTGTGTGTTTGAACATGGATCTGAAGTCGGCGTGACGTTGAAGCTGTAGCTCCTTGATAGCATCACGTTAGCATTTTGCTTCTGGCGACTAGATTTACGATTAGAAAATGATAAAAGTAGACATGTGGAGATTATCCGGCTGAACAAAACGTGACCCGTCTCTTCAATGTGTTTCAACCACAGACCTGATTTCAGCTAGTTTCCTAAACCCTATGGAGAGACTGCGTTGGTTTTTGACGAAGGAACCGGAAGGAGTTTACTTCCTGGTTTAGGACGCGTCACTGCGGCTCTCTATGGAGTAAGAGTATCTCATAAACACTTCAGACAGCTTACGTAGCAGACATGTTCTGACCTTATACAGTCATATATGTCGCATCCTCTGTCTCCTCCTACATGATCCCAGATTTCATGACCTTATTTGACAAATGACAATAAAAGCCTTGAAAGTCATGTAGCAGCTAGCACACACGCTAATGTAAACAACTGCTGGTGAAGAAGTCGATGGGCGTGGCCTCTTCCCGTGAAACTGAATGCATTCCTCACATAGCATGGCTTACAACTCATGATGATGTGAAGAGGGAGGGACAGTGAGCTGCCCCATCATCATGTTTACCTCCCCCTGTGTTACCTCCCACTTCCTCACCTCTCTCCCCCCTGTCTCCCCCCTTTCAGGTAATGCGTCAGAAGAGTAAACAACAGGCGAAAATCGAGGCGACCATAAAGCTGGAGCAGGTGAAGAGTGAGCAGCTCCGTCAGCAGAACCTCCTGCCCCCCGTCTCGCCTGACGCTGGCAGCAACTCCCCCTCGGATCACCCTCCGTCCAGACACCATGACGACGTGTTCCTCCGCCCACAAGCCCCGCCCCCATCCGGTTTCTCTTCCCTCCCCCATTCGCCCCTCCCTTCCTCCCCTCTCCACCAACCGCCATCCTCCCCTCAGATGTTCTCTCCACCTTCGTCCCGCCCCTCCTCCCCCTGGGACCCCTACAGTAAGATGGGGGGCACGCCTCGCCCCACCCCCCCCTCCCAGAGTAACCAGGCCCCCCCCCTGCAGCGCCACAACTCCCTGGGAGGAGCCTCGCCCGCCCACGACGCCTTCGGCTCCCCCGCACCCTCCCCCGACTCCAAGACCCCCGACAGGAACCTGGGAAACCTCCAAGGTAAATCCATGTCTTTTCTTGTTTCCTCCACCTCGTAACTAGGGATGGGAACGATTAATCCAATATTCAAAATTATTCAGGTGTTCGAATATGAGAATGTGAATATTTATATTTAATATATATTAATTTTTTTGGGAGGGATGCCTAAGTTGATTACATATGATCAAATGGAATAATTCAGTGCCATAGCTAAGTGTGTTAGGTCTAAAGGTGTGTTTAGCTCCGCTCACCGGTCCCTCACAGCGGGCAGAGCTGCAGCTGCTGATCTCTCTCTCGCGTCCGGTTAGACCTCCACCTAGTAACCGTTTCCTCCACCTAGTAACCGTCTCCTCCTCATTTCCTCCACCTAGTAACCGTTTCCTCCACCTAGTAACCGTCTCCTCCACCTAGTAACCGTCTCCTCCTCGTTTCCTCCACCTAGTAACCGTCTCCTCCACCTAGTAACCGTTTCCTCCACCTAGTAACCGTCTCCTCCACCTAGTAACCGTCTCCTCCACCTAGTAACCGTCTCCTCCTCGTTTCCTCCACCTAGTAACCGTCTCCTCCTTGTTTCCTCCACCTAGTAACCGTCTCCTCCTTGTTTCCTCCACCTAGTAACCGTCTCCTCCTCGTTTCCTCCACCTAGTAACCGTCTCCTCCTCGTTTCCTCCACCTAGTAAACGTTTCCTCCACCTAGTAACCGTCTCCTCCACCTAGTAACCGTTTCCTCCACCTAGTAACCGTCTCCTCCACCTAGTAACCGTCTCCTCCTCGTTTCCTCCACCTAGTAACCGTCTCCTCCTCGTTTCCTCCACCTAGTAACCGTCTCCTCCTCGTTTCCTCCACCTAGTAACCGTTTCCTCCACCTAGTAACCATCTCCTCCTCGTTTCCTCCACCTAGTAACCGTCTCCTCCTCGTTTCCTCGTCCTAGTAACCGTTTCCTCGTCCTAGTAACCGTCTCCTCCTCGTTTCCTCCACCTAGTAACCGTCTCCTCCTCGTTTCCTCGTCCTAGTAACCGTCTCCTCCTCGTTTCCTCGTCCTAGTAACAGTCTCCTCCTCGTTTCCTCCACCTAGTAATCGTCTCCTCTCGTTTCCTCCTCCTAGTAACCGTCTCCTCCTCGTTTATCTCCACCTAGTAACCGTCTCCTCCTCGTTTTCCACCACCTAGTAACCGTCTCCTCCTCGTTTCCTCCACCTAGTAACCGTCTCCTCTCATTTATCTCCACCTAGTAACCGTCTCCTCCTCGTTTCCTCCACCTAGTAACCGTCCCCTCCTCGTTTCCTCCACCTAGTAACCGTCTCCTCCTCGTTTCCTCCACCTAGTAACCGTCTCCTCCTCGTTTCCTCCACCTAGTAACCGTCCCCTCCTCGTTTCCTCCACCTAGTAACCGTCTCCTCCTCGTTTCCTCCACCTAGTAACCGTCCCCTCCTCGTTTCCTCCACCTAGTAACCGTCTCCTCCTCGTTTATCTCCACCTAGTAACCGTCTCCTCCTCGTTTCCTCCTAGTAACCGTCTCCTCCTCGTTTCCTCCACCTAGTAACCGTCTCCTCCTCGTTTCCTCCACCTAGTAACCGTCTCCTCCTCGTTTCCTCCACCTAGTAACCGTCTCCTCCTCGTTTCCTCCACCTAGTAACCGTCTCCTCTCGTTTCCTCCACCTAGTAACCGTCTCTTCCTCGTTTCCTCCACCTAGTAACCGTCTCCTCCTCGTTTTCCTCCACCTAGTAACCGTCTCCTCCTCGTTTCCTCCACCTAGTAACCGTCTCCTCCTCGTTTCCTCCACCTAGTAACCGTCTCCTCCTCGTTTCCTCCACCTAGTAACCGTCCCCTCCTCGTTTCCTCCACCTAGTAACCGTCTCCTCCTCGTTTCCTCCACCTAGTAACCGTTTCCTCCTCGTTTCCTCCACCTAGTAACCGTCTCCTCCTCGTTTCCTCCTCCTAATAACCGTCTCCTCCTCGTTTATCTCCACCTAGTAACCGTCTCCTCCTCGTTTCCTCCACCTAGTAACCGTCTCCTCCTCGTTTCCTCCACCTAGTAACCGTCCCCTCCTCGTTTCCTCCACCTAGTAACCGTCTCCTCCTCGTTTCCTCCACCTAGTAACCGTCTCCTCCTCGTTTCCTCCACCTAGTAACCGTCTCCTCCTCGTTTCCTCCACCTAGTAACCGTCCCCTCCTCGTTTCCTCCACCTAGTAACCGTCTCCTCCTCGTTTCCTCCACCTAGTAACCGTCTCCTCCTCGTTTCCTCCACCTAGTAACCGTCTCCTCCTCGTTTCCTCCACCTAGTAACCGTCCCCTCCTCGTTTCCTCCACCTAGTAACCGTCTCCTCCTCATTTCCTCCACCTAGTAACCGTCTCCTCCTCATTTCCTCCACCTAGTAACCGTCTCCTCCTCGTTTCCTCCACCTAGTAACCGTCTCCTCCTCGTTTCCTCCACCTAGTAACCGTCCCCTCCTCGTTTCCTCCACCTAGTAACCGTCTCCTCTCGTTTCCTCCACCTAGTAACCGTCTCCTCCTCGTTTCCTCCACCTAGTAACCGTCTCCTCCTCGTTTCCTCCACCTAGTAACCGTCTCCTCCTCGTTTCCTCCACCTAGTAACCGTCCCCTCCTCGTTTCCTCCACCTAGTAACCGTCTCCTCCTCGTTTCCTCCACCTAGTAACCGTCTCCTCCTCGTTTCCTCCACCTAGTAACCGTCTCCTCCTCGTTTCCTCCACCTAGTAACCGTCTCCTCCTCGTTTCCTCCACCTAGTAACCGTCTCCTCCTGAGCAGCCAGTTTGACATTAGGACTTGCTTGTCATTGTGTTTTCATGTTGTTCTAAAGAAAGATGAACTTGTCCACATTGCTTGCTGAAAGGGCAGATCTGCTGGCACTAACAATGTCTCCTGCTGTGGAGAACACCCTCTCTAGGGACAGAGGTAGCACAGCCAGGTAGCGCTTTGCTAACATGGCAACATAAGGATACTTGGCGTTTGTAATAGCTTTGGCTCGGTCTGAACTCTCTGCGAGTGGTGGAGGCTTAAATGCTAGCAAGAGTTGGGTTTGCACTTCAGTCTTTTGGTACCGGTGATATTCACGTTCGGGTGATGCCTTTTCAAATGAGTGTGCAAGTTTGATGTATTGCCAGCCGCGTAACCAATGTTAGTTGAACAATGCCGACAAACAGCTTTGGTTCGGTCCACCTGTCTTTGTCCGTCTTCCTTGTACGTAACTGCGAAACCAAAATGTTCCCAAACCGGAGACTTCAATGATGCTGGAGGATTTTCCAGCTCAACTTTATCTGCGTTCGCCATTTCGACAGTTCCTCAAATTACTGACTACATTTGAACGCATCCCTCTGACCAGCTCGTCCAATGAAATGACTTGGTCGCTCTATGACGCGTTGAACACAATGTGAGCAAATTACTCTGAATGCTGCGACGCAGCACCTGAGATTACTTCCAAGAAGTTGTTCACGTTCTCAATTTTTTACGTTTAACGTTATATTCGTTCGGTACACTTCGGTACACATGTGTACCGAACCGAAGGGCCCGTACCGATTAATTTCGGTACGGGTACGTGTACCGTTACACCCCTACTAGTAACCGTCTCCTCCTCGTTTCCTCCACCTAGTAACCGTCTCCTCCTCGTTTCCTCCCCTCTTGTTTCCTCCACCTAGTAACCGTCCCCTCTCGTTTCCTCCCCTCAGGTCTGCAGCAGGCTCGCTCCGTTATGATGAGCCCTCCCTCAGGCTCAGCCCCATCAGGTCTGGTCTCCATTCGAGGCTCAGAGTACCAGAGGCCTCCTCCCAGTACCCTCCGTGTCGGGGGGTCTGAACTGTACAATCGTGGGGGTGAACTGGTCCAGGGCGGTTTGTTTAAAGCCCCGATGCCCCCTCAGGAGTCCTTTGGCCCCCCAGGAGGAGTTCGAAGACCCACAGATCTGGGTTTTGACTTCCCTTCCAGTCCACTATCAGGAGTTGGTTCCCCTCATCGGAGCCCTTACGCCCAACAGATCCCAGACCCCTTTTCCCAGCTTTCCCCCGGGACCCCCCGTCCACATTCTGACCCAGCGTACCTGTCTCAGTACAACCAGCAGTCCACCAGTAGGAGGCCGTCCCCCTCCCATCAGAACCTGGACCCCTACGCCTCAAATCCCGGGACCCCTCGCCCATTCCCTCGATCCCCAGGAGGACAGCGCAACAACGACCCCTACAACCAGCAGCCCTCCACCCCGAGACCCCCCACTGGGGAGGGACTAGGACTCTCTGAGACCTTCACCCCCCAACACCACCAGGTAACAGTCCACCTGTCAGTCAGCCACAGAGGTGGGAAGTAGTGGAGTACAAATACTTTGTTACTGTACTTTAGTACATCTTTCTGGTATCAGTACTTTACTCCACTACTTTTTACTTTGACTTCTTACATGTTGAACACAAATACCTGTACTTTCTACTTCTTACATGTTGAACTCAAATACCTGTACTTTCTACTTCTTACATGTTGAACACAAATACCTGTACTTTCTACTTCTTACATGTTGAACCCAAATACCTGTACTTTCTACTTCTTACATGTTGAACCCAAATACCTGTACTTTCTACTTCTTACATTTTGAACCCAAATACCTGTACTTTCTACTTCTCACATGTTGAACCCAAATACCTGTACTTTCTACTTCTCACATGTTGAACCCAAATACCTGTACTTTCTACTTCTTACATGTTGAACCCAAATACCTGTACTTTCTACTTCTCACATGTTGAACCCAAATACCTGTACTTTCTACTTCTCACATGTTGAACACAAATACCTGTACTTTCTACTTCTTACATTTTGAACCCAAATACCTGTACTTTCTACTTCTTACATGTTGAACTCAAATACCTGAACTTTCTACTTCTTACATGTTGAACACAAATATCTGTACTTTCTACTTCTTACATGTTGAACCCAAATACCTGTACTTTCTACTTCTCACATGTTGAACACAAATACCTGTACTTTCTACTTCTTACATGTTGAACCCAAATACCTGTACTTTCTACTTCTTACATTTTGAACCCAAATACCTGTACTTTCTACTTCTTACATTTTGAACCCAAATACCTGTACTTTCTACTTCTTACATGTTGAACTCAAATACCTGTACTTTCTACTTCTTACATGTTGAACCCAAATACCTGTACTTTCTACTTCTTACATTTTGAACCCAAATACCTGTACTTTCTACTTCTTACATTTTGAACCCAAATACCTGAACTTTCTACTTCTTACATGTTGAACTCAAATACCTGAACTTTCTACTTCTTACATGTTGAACTCAAATACCTGTACTTTCTACTTCTTACATGTTGAACTCAAATACCTGAACTTTCTACTTCTTACATGTTGAACCCAAGTACCTGAACTTTCTACTTCTTACATGTTGAACCCAAATACCTGTACTTTCTACTTCTTACATGTTGAACTCAAATACCTGAACTTTCTACTTCTTACATGTTGAACTCAAATACCTGTACTTTCTACTTCTTACATTTTGAACCCAAATACCTGTACTTTCTACTTCTTACATGTTGAACCCAAATACCTGTACTTTCTACTTCTCACATGTTGAACCCAAATACCTGTACTTTCTACTTCTTACATGTTGAACCCAAATACCTGTACTTTCTACTTCTTACATGATGAACTCAAATACCTGTACTTTCTACTTCTTACATGTTGAACCCAAATACCTGTACTTTCTACTTCTTACATGTTGAACCCAAATACCTGTACTTTCTACTTCTTACATGTTGAACCCAAATACCTGTACTTTCTACTTCTTACATGTTGAACTCAAATACCTGTACTTTCTACTTCTCACATGTTGAACCCAAATACCTGTACTTTCTACTTCTCACATGTTGAACCCAAATACCTGTACTTTCTACTTCTTACATGTTGAACCCAAATACCTGTACTTTCTACTTCTTACATGTTGAACCCAAATACCTGTACTTTCTACTTCTTACATGTTGAACCCAAATACCTGTACTTTCTACTTCTTACATGTTGAACCCAAATACCTGTACTTTCTACTTCTTACATGTTGAACCCAAATACCTGTACTTTCTACTTCTTACATGTTGAACCCAAATACCTGTACTTTCTACTTCTCACATGTTGAACCCAAATACCTGTACTTTCTACTTCTTACATGTTGAACCCAAATACCTGTACTTTCTACTTCTTACATGTTGAACACAAATACCTGTACTTTCTACTTCTCACATGTTGAACTCAAATACCTGTACTTTCTACTTCTTACATGTTGAACTCAAATACCTGTACTTTCTACTTCTTACATGATGAACTCAAATACCTGTACTTTCTACTTCTTACATGTTGAACCCAAATACCTGTACTTTCTACTTCTTACATGATGAACTCAAATACCTGTACTTTCTACTTCTTACATGTTGAACCCAAATACCTGTACTTTCTACTTCTCACATGTTGAACCCAAATACCTGTACTTTCTACTTCTTACATGTTGAACCCAAATACCTGTACTTTCTACTTCTTACATGTTGAACCCAAATACCTGTACTTTCTACTTCTTACATGTTGAACCCAAATACCTGTACTTTCTACTTCTTACATGTTGAACCCAAATACCTGTACTTTCTACTTCTTACATGTTGAACTCAAATACCTGTACTTTCTACTTCTTACATGTTGAACTCAAATACCTGTACTTTCTACTTCTTACATGTTGAACCCAAATACCTGTACTTTCTACTTCTTACATGTTGAACTCAAATACCTGTACTTTCTACTTCTTACATGTTGAACTCAAATACCTGTACTTTCTACTTCTTACATGTTGAACCCAAATACCTGTACTTTCTACTTCTTACATGTTGAACCCAAATACCTGTACTTTCTACTTCTTACATGTTGAACACAAATACCTGTACTTTCTACTTCTTACATGTTGAACTCAAATACCTGTACTTTCTACTTCTCACATGTTGAACTCAAAAACCTGTACTTTCTACTTCTTACATGTTGAACTCAAATACCTGTACTTTCTACTTCTCACATGTTGAACCCAAATACCTTTACTTTCTACTTCTTACATGTTGAACCCAAATACCTGTACTTTCTACTTCTCTCATTTCCCAAACAGCTGGTTCCTTTAGTCTGAATGTGTGTTTGGTGCGTGATCATTATTCTTTAGAGTCATTGCGTGCCTATTGATTTGAACACGATCCGTGTATCCATCATTTCCTGGTCTTCTCTAAAGAAGAGGGACCAATGGAAACGTTGTCATGTTGCCGTTGTTCAGCATGGAAACATTCATTAGCTAACAATGACATTATTGTTCTATTAATATAAAGGGAGGTCAGGTACTCTTTAAAGCAGCTGCTAGTTATGGGTACTTTTTACTGAAGTACACTTCAAAGCCTCTTTACTTTGACTTGAGTAAAGAAGTTTAGTCAGTACTTCTACTTTCACCAGAGTATTTTTAAACACAGTATCTGTACTTCTACTTGAGGAAAGGATGTGTGTACTTTAACATCTCTGGTCAGTCATCATTAGTGATCCAGATAACTTAATAAGTTAACTGACCTTTCAAAAGGTGGAAACAAGAACATCAACTCCTTTTGGGTTTTTGAAAAAAAATGGTTTTGCCATAAATTCACTTTTTATTTGCCCAAAATAAATCATCTTGGTGTCAAAATCATACATTCTGACTTTGTGGAAACCAAATTGAGACGTCAGGAATTACTCAGAAGCGTATTATTACCATGTCTGAGCCATAAAATCTGTGGCCCCAGAGGGATGAACGGGGCCCTTGTGGTGCTTTTATCCACTGTTATTAAAGCTATCTTCAATTACACCCTCTGTTTTCCTCTCTTCAGTTGCAGCAGTCTCCAGGAAGACTACAACAGCATCAGGACTCATTTCCCAGAACCCCCGGGGGCAGCCACACCCCAAAGCACCCTGGGATGTCGGAGGAGAGCGGGTACCACGGCAGTCAGACTCCGGTTCACGACCCGTTCGAGCAGCAGGGTCACATGACACCAGGCCCCTCACAGACAGACAAGACGACAGCCAATGAGATGGCAGTGCTGGGCGGGGCCTCCTTAGATGGACCAATGAGCATGCTGCCTCAGCTCGGGGACTCCGAGGAGAAGCTCAGACAGGTAGGGCCAAATAATAAAGTTATTCATTGGAGTTCTACCGAGTTCTCTAGTGTTCTATTGAGTTCTACTGAGTTCTCTAGTGTTCTATTGAGTTCTACTGAGTTCTCTAGTGTTCTATTGAGTTCTACTGAGTTCTCTAGTGTTCTATTGAGTTCTACTGAGTTCTCTAGTGTTCTATTGAGTTCTCCTGAGTTCTCTAGTGTTCTATTGAGTTCTACTGAGTTCTCTAGTGTTCTATTGAGTTCTACTGAGTTCTCTAGTGTTCTATTGAGTTCTACTGAGTTCTCTAGTGTTCTATTGAGTTCTACTGAGTTCTCTAGTGTTCTATTGAGTTCTCCTGAGTTCTCTAGTGTTCTATTGAGTTCTACTGAGTTCTCTAGTGTTCTATTGAGTTCTACTGAGTTCTCTAGTGTTCTATTGAGTTCTACTGAGTTCTCTAGTGTTCTATTGAGTTCTACTGAGTTCTCTAGTGTTCTATTGAGTTCTACTGAGTTCTCTAGTGTTCTATTGAGTTCTACTGAGTTCTCTAGTGTTCTATTGAGTTTCTACTGAGTTCTCTAGTGTTCTATTGAGTTCTACTGAGTTCTCTAGTGTTCTATTGAGTTCTCCTGAGTTCTCTAGTGTTCTATTGAGTTCTACTGAGTTCTCTAGTGTTCTATTGAGTTCTACTGAGTTCTCTAGTGTTCTATTGAGTTCTACTGAGTTCTCTAGTGTTCTATTGAGTTCTACTGAGTTCTCTAGTGTTCTATTGAGTTCTACTGAGTTCTCTAGTGTTCTATTGAGTTCTACTGAGTTCTCTAGTATTCTATTGAGTTCTACTGAGTTTTCTAGTGTTCTATTGAGTTCTACTGAGTTTTCTAGTGTTCTATTGAGTTCTACTGAGTTCTCTAGTGTTCTATTGAGTTCTACTGAGTTCTCTAGTGTTCTATTGAGTTCTACTGAGTTTTCTAGTGTTCTATTGAGTTCTACTGAGTTCTCTAGTGTTCTATTGAGTTCTACTGAGTTCTCTAATGTTCTATTGAGTTCTACTGAGTTCTCTAGTGTTCTATCGAGTTCTACTGAGTTCTCTAGTGTTCTATTGAGTTCTACTGAGTTTTCTAGTGTTCTATTGAGTTCTACTGAGTTCTCTAGTGTTCTATTGAGTTCTACTGAGTTTTCTAGTGTTCTATTGAGTTCTACTGAGTTCTACTGAGTTCTCTTGAGTTCACCGGAGTACATTTAAGTTCTCTAGAGCAGGGGTTCCCAAACTTTTCAGCCCACGACCCCCAAAATAACAATGCCAGGGACTGGCGACCCCTGTCAACGGGGGGAGCCTCGCTGCAGGGAAATTCTACAGATGGCCAGTCCGCCCCTGCAAAATGTCTATGCACACGTTATCATTAATAATAATTAAAAAAATATTTTTTACATTTGTTTAATCATCCATTTTTTATTTGGAATCATCTCGCTACCCCCACTTTGGGATCCCCTGCTCTAGAGTTCTCCTGACTTCTCTTGACTTCTCCTGACTTCTCTTGACTTCTCTTGACTTCTGCTGACTTCTCTTGACTTCTCTTGACTTCTGCTGACTTTCTCTTGACTTCTGCTGACTTCTCTTGACTTCTGCTGACTTTCTCTTGACTTCTCTTGACTTCTGCTGACTTCTCTTGACTTCTGCTGACTTCTCTTGACTTCTGCTGACTTTCTCTTGACTTCTGCTGACTTCTCTTGACTTCTGCTGACTTCTCTTGACTTCTGCTGACTTTCTCTTGACTTCTGCTGACTTCTCTTGACTTCTGCTGACTTCTCTTGACTTCTGCTGACTTTCTCTTAACTTCTGCTGACTTCTCTTGACTTCTGCTGACTTTCTCTTGACTTCTGCTGACTTTCTCTTGACTTCTGCTGACTTCTCTTGACTTCTGCTGACTTTCTCTTGACTTCTGCTGACTTTCTCTTGACTTCTCTTGACTTCTGCTGACTTCTCTTGACTTCTGCTGACTTCTCTTGACTTCTGCTGACTTCTCTTGACTTCTGCTGACTTTCTCTTAACTTCTGCTGACTTCTCTTGACTTCTGCTGACTTCTCTTGACTTCTGCTGACTTTCTCTTGACTTCTCTTGACTTCTCTTGACTTCTGCTGACTTCTGCTGACTTTCTCTTGACTTCTCTTGACTTCTGCTGACTTCTCTTGACTTCTGCTGACTTCTCTTGACTTCTGCTGACTTTCTCTTGACTTCTGCTGACTTCTCTTGACTTCTGCTGACTTCTCTTGACTTCTGCTGACTTTCTCTTAACTTCTGCTGACTTCTCTTGACTTCTGCTGACTTTCTCTTGACTTCTCTTGACTTCTGCTGACTTCTGCTGACTTTCTCTTGACTTCTCTTGACTTCTGCTGACTTCTCTTGACTTCTGCTGACTTCTCTTGACTTCTCCTGACTTTCTCTTGACTTCTGCTGACTTCTCTTGACTTCTGCTGACTTTCTCTTGACTTCTGCTGACTTCTCTTGACTTCTGCTGACTTCTGCTGACCTTCTCTTGACTTCTGCTGACTTCTCTTGAGTTCTGCTGACTTCTCTTGACTTCTGCTGACTTCTCTTGGCTTTCTCTTGAGTTCTGCTGACTTCTCTTGAGTTCTGCTGACTTCTCTTGAGTTCTGCTGACTTCTCTTGACTTCTGCTGACTTTCTCTTGACTTCTCTTGACTTCTGCTGACTTTCTCTTGACTTCTGCTGACTTTCTCTTGACTTCTCTTGACTTCTGCTGACTTTCTCTTGACTTCTCTTGACTTCTGCTGACTTTCTCTTGACTTCTGCTGACTTTCTCTTGACTTCTCTTGACTTCTGCTGACTTCTCTTGACTTCTGCTGACTTCTCTTGACTTCTGCTGACCTCTCTTGAGTTCTGCTGACTTCTCTTGAGTTCTGCTGACTTCTCTTGACTTCTCCTGGCTTTCTCCTGACTTCTGCTGACTTCTCTTGACTTCTGCTGACTTTCTCTTGACTTCTGCTGACTTCTCTTGACGTCTCCTGGCTTCTTTTGAGTTCTTGTGACTTCTCTTGACTTCTCCGGAGTACATTTAAGTTCTCTCGAGTTCTCCAGACTTCTCATGACTTCTCCTGACTTCTTTTGACTTCTCCTGAATTCTCTTGTCTTGTCCTGAGTTCTCCTGACTTCTCTCGAGTTCTCCTGACTTTTCCTAAGTTCTCCTGACTTTTCCTAAGTTCTCTTTACTGTTCCTGAGTGTTCTCACGTTCTATATGTTCTGTTTCTAAGCGTCAGCGTCTCCGGCAGCTGATCCTGAGGCAGCAGCAGCAGAAGAGTGCTCTGCGTCAGGAGAAAGGTCTGCAGGAAGCTGGTTCTGCTGTTCTCCCCGGACCCCCTTCTGGTTCTGCAGCACCACGTCTCTGGCCCCAGCCGGACTCCTCAGCTAACCCTCCTGCAGAGATGTTTGGAAGGCCCCCGCCTCCTTACCCCGGCACCATGAGGCCCGTTGGACCCGCTCAGGTTCCCCGGTTCCCTGGAGGGTTCCCTGTGGAGCAGCAGAGGGGCTTCACCCCCAGAGAGATGGGGGTCCGAGGCCCGGTCATGAGGTGTGTTCAAATTCAAAATTCGGACTTTCTCCTCAAAATTCTGACTTTTTTTCTTAAAATTCTGACTTTTTCTAATTTCCTCAAAATTCTGACTTTTTTCTCAAAATTCTGACTTTTTTCTCAAAATCTCAAAATGTTGACTTTCTGAAAACTTAAAATGTTAATAATCCCTGGTCTCCGGCTTGAGCTTCAACCTCAGGATCCATGTGTTTCTGATCCTCTCCAGAATGGAAGTAGTCATCACATACAGAGCATCAAGTAGTTCCTGAACAGTGTCCTTCACATGCTGATATCCAAGAGAGGGAGTTACACAGTCACAAGATGGAGGAATAGAAAGCAGTATTCAATGTTTAATGTCTAACGCCTCCTCTCTCTCCTCCAGGTTTGGCGTTCCTCAAGGAGCTCCAGCAGGGCTCCAGGACTCCTTCCTGCGTCTTCCCCAGGGATCAGTGCCTGTCTCTGGGCTCGGCCTGATGGAGGGAGTCCCGGCCCAGATGAGGAGGCCGATGCCGGGGGATTACACCGGGATCCGGCCCCTCCCTGCTCCTGGAGCTCACCCTCACATGATGCAAGGTAACCGGCAGTGTAATGCAGCAATTAATCAATTAACAGAACAATAATTAGGAACTACCATGCCGTCTGGCAGGCGGTACCAAAGCTTCAGGACTAAAACCACCAGACTCAGGGACAGTTTCAGGTCTAAAACCACCAGACTCAGAGACAGTTTCAGGACTAAAACCACCAGACTCAGAGATAGTTTCAGGACTAAAACCACTAGACTCAGGGACAGTTTCAGGTCTAAAACCACCAGACTCAGAGACAGTTTCAGGTCTAAAACCACCAGACTCAGGGACAGTTTCAGGTCTAAAACCACCAGACTCAGGGACAGTTTCAGGACTAAAACCACCAGACTCAGAGACAGTTTCAGGACTAAAACCACCAGACTCAGAGATAGTTTCAGGACTAAAACCACTAGACTCAGAGACAGTTTCAGGTCTAAAACCACCAGACTCAGAGACAGTTTCAGGACTAAAACCACCAGACTCAGAGATAGTTTCAGGTCTAAAACCACCAGACTCAGAGATAGTTTCAGGTCTAAAACCACCAGACTCAGAGACAGTTTCAGGACTAAAACCACCAGACTCAGAGACAGTTTCAGGTCTAAAACCACCAGACTCAGGGACAGTTTCAGGTCTAAAACCACCAGACTCAGGGACAGTTTCAGGACTAAAACCACCAGACTCAGAGATAGTTTCAGGACTAAAACCACCAGACTCAGGGACAGTTTCAGGACTAAAACCACCAGACTCAGGGACAGTTTCAGGTCTAAAACCACCAGACTCAGAGACAGTTTCAGGACTAAAACCACCAGACTCAGGGACAGTTTCAGGTCTAAAACCACCAGACTCAGGGACAGTTTCAGGTCTAAAACCACCAGACTCAGAGACACCATCAGGACTAAAACCACCAGACTCAGGGACAGTTTCAGGTCTAAAACCACCAGACTCAGAGACAGCATCAGGACTAAAACCACCAGACTCAGGGACAGTTTCATCCCAAAGGCCATAAGACACCTTAAACACCTGAGCTCTGTTAAGTGCCCCAGAAACATTCATCTGTTAGTCATCTTGCAACCTACTTACTTATATAAATAGTCACCGCAATAAACCGTATTTAATCTTGTCTTAATTTAATTTAATATTCTGTTCTTGTCATATTCTATTGACATGTATATAGAATTTCATTGCCATTTCTACACTGTGGCTGCTGAGCATATGATGATAAAACCTTTGAATTTAATTTCCCCCTCCTCCCCCCAGGTGTCCAGCAGCCCTTCCTCCCGCGCTCCCTCCCCCTGCAGCAGCACAGCATCATGGGACAGCCGTACATCGAGCTCCGTCACCAGGCTCCAGAGCACCGTTTGAGGCTCAACTTCCCCCAGCCTGAGACCCATATTCTGCCCCCCAGAGACCCTCATCCTTCCCCCCTCAGACCCATGGGCCAGCAGGTGACTCTGGAGCATCTGAACCAGCAGCAGCAGCATCAACAGAGCCTGGAGAACCTCGAGGAACACCTGGAGGACTCGGCTGTGAAAGACCTGGAAGACGTGGAGGTGAAAGACCTGGTGGACCTGAACCTGAATCTGGACCCTGAAGACGGTACGCTTTTATTTGAATGAGAATACAATAAATATTTATAAACTGTTCTGCTGAAGTTCTCGGAGTTCCCTTGAGTCCTGTCCAGTTCTGTTGAGTCCTGTCCAGTTCTCTTGAGTCCTGTTGAGTTCTCTAGAGTCTTGTCCAGTTCTCTTGAGTCCTGTTGAGTTCTCTTTAGTCCTCTTTAGTTCTCTTGAGTCCTGTTGAGTTCTCTTGAGTCTTGTTGAGCTCTCTTGAGTCCTGTTGAGTTCTCCGGAGTTCTCTTGAGTTCTATTGAGTCCTGTTGAGTCCTCTTGAGTCCTGTTGAGTTCTCCGGAGCTTTCTTGAGTCCTTTTGAGTCCGGTTGAGTTCTCTAGAGTCCTCTTGAGTTCTCTTTAGTTCTCTTGAGTCCTGTTGAGTTCTCTTGAGTCTTGTTGAGCTCTCTTGAGTCCTGTTGAGTTCTCCGGAGTTCTCTTGAGTCCTTTCGAGTTCTCTTGAGTCCTGTTGAGCTCTCTTGATTCCTGTCGAGTTCTCTTGAGTTCTGTTAAGCTCTCTTGAGTCTTGTTGAGTTCTCTTGCCTGTTGAGTTATCTTGAGTCCTGTTGAGTTATCTTGAGTCCTGTTGAGTTCTCCGGAGTCCTGTTGAGTCCTCTTGAGTCCTCTTGAGTTCTCTTGAGTCCTGTTGATTCCTGTTGAGTTCTCTTGACTTTTCCTACTACACTGCAAACTATCTGTTTTAATTCTAATGAGGTCACTTCCTGCCTCCTGTCTCAGGTAAAGAGGACCTGGATCTGGGAACCAACGACCTCCACCTGGACGACTTCCTGCTGTCGGGGAAGTTCGACCTGATCGCCTACGCCGACCCGGAGCTGAACCTGGAGGACAAGAAGGACATGTTCAACGAGGAGCTGGACCTCGGGGAGCAGGTGGAGGAGGCGGGGGACAGGAAGTCAGAACTGGCTCAGGTGAAACAGGAAGTACTGGACGGAGCCCAGACTGAAACAGGATGTGGATCAGGATCAGGGTCTCTACCGGCTTTCCAGACCCAGGAACAGGCTCTGTCAGCAGGCATGGCTCCTAGGGTTCAGACACCCATGGCTGGAGGTAAGAAACGTTCTTTTTGCAAATTTCCAAATGTTGTTTCTGTGGAGGAAATTCTTAAGAGAAACTGATGAATAATCCATGGACCATTTTTGACCAAGTTTTTCTTTTGTTATATTTAATAAAGGAATAAAGAAAGTCAATATACAATTTGAAATCGATCTCAAATGCAGGAACAGAGCAGCTTCATCCTCAGAGGATAACGTGGCTTTGCAGCTTACAGAAACATTATATATTAGAGAGAAAATATCCAACTGGTCCCACCCTTAAATCCTCTTATGGCGCGTTTCCACTGCAGGCCTCGCTCGGCCTCGCTCGGTTTGGTTAGGCCTTATTAGGCCCGGCTCACTTTAATGCTGCGCTGCCATTACAGTTTAGGAACTGGGGTAGTTACTATAGTAACGCAGTGTAGGCGAAGCCGTGACGTCATCTTCAATGAGTGCCCCAAACAACAACACAGCCGTTAGCTGTTAGCACTCAGAGCTCACAGCTCCTCATATCTGTTCAGAAACTAGACAGAAGTTAAACAAGTTCAAACCACAGACTGCCTGTGTCATGGAGAATACAGTCGCTGGTTTTTATTTATGTCTGTAGGCCGTTGTTGTGAGTGTGGACGGTCGGAGCATATACAACGTTAGCTTAGCCAAGCTCCATTTAGAAAACACGCATTTTAAAAGGGTTTCTCTGCCGCCTGTCTGCAGACTTGTCAAAGCATTAATTCATGGTTTTTACTAACCGGTATCAGTATGTTGTTACTTCGGCATCATTTAGAAACGTGTATTACAATTAAATCACGGTCAAATATGTTCATCTTATTGTAGTTGTAGCCCCCTTGCCAGCGATTCTCTCTCTAGTTTAGCATACTCAGCCCGACTCAGCCCGGTTGTTCCTGGCCCTAGAACCACGATTTAGTCGGGCCAGGAAAAAGGTGAAAAAGTAGCCCCGGGCCAAAACTAGGCCAAGTGGAAGCGCAACCAAAAACGGGCCCCGCACGGCTCGGCACGCTTAAAGCGAGCTCCCCGCTGCAGTGGAAACGCGCCAGGCATTAGGCATCATCGAAACATCCCATCATTAAACCCTCCAGTCCTTAAACATTTTATATGAACATTTGACACGACAGTTTCTACATCTAAACGTTTCCCTTCCTGCTTCAGCTCCGCGCCCCGTCTTCCAGCAGAGACCGTTTGGACCCCCTCCCTCGACTCTCTTTCCCCCCCAGAACCAGCTCCCTCACCCGGGCACCTCCACCCAGAACCAGGGCCCCTTCCTCCAGAACCAAAACCAGATCCAAATCCAGATCCAGAACCAGATCGAGACACAGATCGCGGACCAGATCCAGAACCAGCTCCAGTTGCAGGATCTGGAGCAGAGGCACCTCCTCCTTCAGGACCAGCCTCTCCTCCTGCAGGACCTTCTGGACCAGGAGCGCCAGGAGCAGCAGCAGCAGAAACAGATGCAGGCGCTGATCCGACAGAGGGGCCCCAACGACCCAGGGGCCCCCCCTATAGGTAAGACCAGAACCAGGACAGCGCCACATACAAAAATAAATAGATATACAACTTTTTTTTCTTCCTCTGCTTTTTATACTGCTATCACTTATGTTGTGTGCTTTTACTCGTTCAAATTTGTTTCTTCAAATGTATAGCATCTATGGTCTTCATCATTTTTCATGATCATGATTTTGTGTAAATGAGGTCTTTTTGACCATCCATGTCATAAAGGAGAGTAAAATCTGTGGTTTACAGTAAGTGGGAATAAAGTTGCCTTAAAAGGTGAACACAAAAAAAAACTGGTCATCGTGCAAAACCAATTCAGGAATAATTGACAATATCAAAACGTTAAAAACAGCAGACAAAACCATTTTATGCATAGTCATAAATAATAACAATTCAAGGTGGGGGAGGTAATTCACTTCAGATACACTTTTTGTTATTTTACATGGAATGTTCTTAACATCCCGATAGCAATGAATATCTTAAATGCTTTGACAATAAATCCATAACAAAACATCATCAGTGGAAGCCGTGGTTCTGTAAAAAGCACGACCAATCATCTGAGCCGGCTAAAGTAACTGGATGGCCTACCTGCCTGTCAGCCTTCCATCTGTGCACAAACTGATCTCGTGCCCTCATTGGTCATGTGCGCGTTCGTGTGTGTTTGGAGGAGGGGCTCTGTGAGGAAGTGGCAGATTCTTTTCGGCTGCGTACTAGGGTGGTCCTTAAAATCGAAAGTCTCAGCTCCATCCCCCAGAATTCATTCTATTAGTCAAGAAAACTCTCCTGGTGAAAGTTGTCCTCAATCTGACAACATTTACCCCCCCTCATCGACCTGGAAGTGTAGCCTCAGTTGCAGCTGCTGGTGTGGCAGCCCAGCTCGATGAGGGGGGGGGGTACATGCTGTCAGATTGAGGAAAACATTCACCAGGAGAGTTTTCTTGACCATCATAACGAATTCCGGTGGTTGGAGCTTAAAATAAATGAATTCTAAAATGTACATGGCACTAAGGACCACCCTACTGCGTACTTTCAGATTCTAGCGCACTCGAGCTGGTTTCTCCATTCTTACCTACCCTACCCTTAAGGGGAGAAAAGAATAAACAAATGAATCAAGATGACATGGTGAGTTTAGGCGAGTTGACCTTGATCATATTGTATGAAGTGTATACTACACACTGCATTATTGTAGTAGCATTACAGGCATCCATCTCTTTAAAAATGTCGGTTTTCTGAAGCCCTAAGGCATTTGTGATTTTCTCCATTCGTGTGCTTTTAATTTGAAAGGACTCGTGTTTCTCTCTCTGTGTTTCCTGCAGACTTCGACTCGATCTCAGACCCCATCATGAAGGCAAAGATGGTGGCTCTGAAGGGAATCAACAAGGTGATGACGCAGAGCAGCCTGGGACTCAACCCCATGGGCATCAACAGGTACGCACATTATTTACTTAAAGAGTGAAGGCCCGGACACACCAATCTGACACCAAAGAACTGACACAGACGGACCCGACTGTGGCGTCGCCTCGCGTCTCTGCGTCTTGGCCCTGTGTCGCACTGGAACACACCGCAAAGACTTCAGCCGACGGCCAAGTAGCGCGTACGAACTGCGCATGCGTGAGTGGCAATAACTCTCCTGACCAGCAGGCGGCGGTAGTGTGTATTCGTCATTCAAAAGAGGCAACAACCGGAAGACAGACTGCGTGATAACCGAGAGAAGAAGAACAGACTGCGTGATAACCGAGAGAAGAAGAACAGACTGCGTGATAACCGAGAGAAGAAGAACAGACTGCGTGATAACAGAGAGAAGAAGAACAGACTACGTGATAACCGAGAGAAGAAGAACAGACTGCGTGGTAACCGAGAGAAGAAGAACAGACTGCGTGATAACCGAGAGAAGAAGAACAGACTGCGTGATATAAACAAACAACAAATATCGTGCGTTCCATGTTCCCTCTCCAGCGAGGAGCTCACGGGGCTTTCCCGAACCTGTGTCGAGAGCTGGAGTTAAATCAAATCTCACATTTGCCTTCTTAATAGTTTGTTTCCGTTTCGCTTCTCATGCACTGATTCGCGAGCTGAACAACCAATCAGAGCGATTTCTTTGGCCGACTGCGCCGAAAAGGTGCGGACACACCAATCCGAGTAGGGCGTGTCGACGCCCACCAACGCCGATAATCGGGTTGGTGTGTCCGTACCTTAACCATATTTTTTTTAATTCTTTTTTATTCAGCTTTTCACATGTATACAATCATAGACAACACAATATTCTCTGTAAGCCTTCTGTAGTTTACAGTGAGATCTGAACAAATACATAAAAATCCCTTCTAGACAAATGATGGTCGAAATTAAAGAGACCCTATGCTGCGTTTTGGGGTTTCCCTTTCCTGTAGTTTTAACATAAAGTTTAAAAAGTGACATCACTATGTAACACTCGCGCTCCTATTGGCTAGCGCTCCAACACATTGTACATAAGGGGGCGGGACATCTCTTAGCCGTTGTCCAATCACAACAGAGCTGCCCAGTGTCACTGCATCTGCTTCTCCTGTTGACATAAATGTCTCTCCGTGCACTTTAATAGATGCAAAATGTATACACCTTTTTCTGTATATTAAGTATTGAATGTGTGTGTGTGTGTGTGTCAGGTTCCAGCAGGCTCCAGTACCCCCGGTTGCTCCGGTGGTCCCTGTGGCCCCCGTGGCCCCGGGTCCTGAGGCGCCCCCTCCACACATGGTGCTGCAGGTGAGTTACAGCAGATATAAAGTGTGTTTACTTGGGCTGCGTTCCAATAGTCCGTTTCTCTCAGGAACCTTCCTGACGGAGTGAAAGGACCCGGAAGGCCCTCAGTGGCAGCCATGTTAGAATTCTCTAGAATGAAAGGAAAGGAGGTTTCAAACTTCCTTTATAGCCTCCTTTAGCTTAGGAACCACTGGACCTCCCTCACAGAAAGGAGAGGAGAAAATGCTGCCCCACAATGCATTGCAGCCGCAGCATTTGCCGTCACTCAACAGTCGGCCGTTCACGGAAACAACCGATTATGACGGAGAAATGATATCATGAAAGTTACGGTGCTTATTAAGCTTTTTAAAACGTATGTGGGAAGTTGCCAAAGTGCTTTGTTCTGAACGTTCATCAGTATTATAATCAAAGAGAGAAATATGAACGTTAGTTTTTACTGAAATGATCAAATAAAGTCAACATCTCACAGTCTTTACTGAGCTGTGTGGAGTTTGTTCAACTTTTAAAAGATGTTTGAATGGTGATATACACAGTGATAGATGTTAAGGACTAACGTTTATAATAATACATCTGTATTGATTGATCTTTTCATCAATCATACGTATTGGGATCATTTGTATTAATGTGGACCGGAGGGAGAGGGCGACGAGCAGAAGTTTCACTTTCCTTTTTTATTTCAATTCCAACTTTGGTCCTGAAGAATCTGTTTCTCTGTTGTCCACGTTCATAAAGCCTAAAGCAACAGCATCAGAGCACGGAGTCTCTAGATGAGTTTACAGTAGCCCCTCCTTCTTATTGAACATCCATGTTTGTAGTCCGCTGTATAGAAAACTGTAGTTTCCATAGTTTCCCCACAGCAGCAGACGCACATTCAGGACGTCCGCTGGCGCATCAGAAACACGTCGGATAGTGAAGTGCAGTCGATTCTCTAAAGTACCGCAGTCTCTTCTCCTAAGTCCTTTTGAATTCTCCTATCCACTATCCCTTAACCCCGTGACCTTTCACTCCGAGGTCAAGGAATAGGAGATGGGGTTAGACGATAGGGATAGACGATGGGGATAGACGACGGGGATAGACGACGGGGATAGACGACGGGGATAGACGACGGGGGATAGACGACGGGGGATAGACGACGGGGATAGACGACGGGGATAGACGACGGGGATAGACGAGGGGGATAGACGAGGGGGATAGACGACGGGGATAGACGACGGGGATAGACGAGGATTTTTGGACTATTCGACTGCAGCCTAAGTATTTAAGATGCAAAGTGCTTCCTGGTTGTAAAGTGAGTTCAGGTAAACAGGAAGTGTGTGTTTCCTCTTCCTGTCAGGACGGGAAGCCGCCCCCCCGGCTGGTGGGACCGAACCCCCCCAACTTCAGCCCGGGCTTCAGCAGTGAGTGCATTCATCACAACCTTTATTTAGAGTGGCCCAGACCTTCCTATATTTTTCTGTATGTGGCCCTTGGTGAAAAGAGTTTGGACACCCCTGTGTTATGATGTATTTCAGACGAGGCTCAGAGACGGCAGTACGAGGAGTGGCTCGGGGAGACGCAGCGCCTCCTGCAGATGCAACAGCGCCTCCTGGAGGAGAAGATGGCGGCGCACAGGAAGACCAAGAAGTCTCTGTCGGCCAAACAGAGGACGGCCAGGAAGGCAGGAAGAGAACTCACCGAGGAGGACGCCAACACCATGAGGAGCGTCAGCGAACAGCAGGGGGCGCTGCAGAAACAGCTGGAGCAGGTAGAAAATAACTGTGACTCAGCAGAAACACTAACAGTGACTCATCAGAAACACTGACTCAGCAGAAACTCTGACTCAGCAGAAACACTGACTCAGCAGAAACACTGACTCAACAGAAACACTAACACTGACTCAGCAGAAACACTAACACTGACTCAGCAGAAACACTAACACTGACTCAGCAGAAACACTAACACTCACTACACTAACACTGACTCAGCAGAAACACTAACAGTGACTCAGCAGAAACACTAACAGTGACTCAGCAGAAACACTAACAGTGACTCAGCAGAAACACTGACTCAGCAGAAACACTGACTCAGCAGAAACACTAACACTCACTAACACTGACTCAGCAGAAACACTAACAGTGACTCAGCAGAAACACTAACAGTGACTCAGCAGAAACGCCACACTCACTACACTAACACTGACTCAGCAGAAACACTGACTCAGCAGAAACACTGACTCAACAGAAACACTGACTCAACAGAAACACTAACACTGACTCAGCAGAAACACTAACACTGACTCAGCAGAAACACTAACACTCACTACACTAACACTGACTCAGCAGAAACACTAACAGTGACTCAGCAGAAACACTAACAGTGACTCAGCAGAAACACTGACTCAGCAGAAACACTGACTCAGCAGAAACACTCACTACACTAACAGTGACTCAGCAGAAACACTAACAGTGACTCAGCAGAAACACTAACAGTGACTCAGCAGAAACACTGACTCAGCAGAAACACTCACTACACTAACACTGACTCAGCAGAAACACTAACAGTGACTCAGCAGAAACACTAACAGTGACTCAGCAGAAACACTGACTCAGCAGAAACACTGACTCAGCAGTAACACTCACTACACTAACAGTGACTCAGCAGAAACACTAACAGTGACTCAGCAGAAACACTGACTCAGCAGAAACACTGACTCAGCAGTAACACTCACTACACTAACACTGACTCAGCAGAAACACTAACACTGACTCAGCAGAAACACTGACTCAGCAGTAACACTCACTACACTAACACTGACTCAGCAGAAACACTAACACTGACTCAGCAGAAACACTGACTCAGCAGAAACACCACACTCACTACACTAACACTGACTCAGCAGAAACACTGACACTGACTCAGCAGAAACACTGACTCAGCAGAAACACTGACTCAGCAGAAATACTAACAGTGACTCAGCAGAAACACCACACTCACTACACTAACAGTGACTCAGCAGAAACGGCTGATTTGACCTGAGTGTGTTTTTTGTTGTGTGTTTTTAGATCCGTAAGCAGCAGAAAGATCACTCTGAGTTGATCGAGGACTACAGGAGTAAACACCAGAGAGCCGGCGGCCCCCCACAGACGCCCCTGCTGCCCCTGCCAGGAAACCCCGTACAAACACTCAGACCAAACACCCCTGGTTGGACCCCGGGGGGCGTCGGGGCTTCGGGGGTTTTAGGGCAGAGAATGCCTCTTATTCTGTCAAATCAGATGCCCCCTCAGATGCCCAACCAGATGCCCCCTCAGATACCCAACCAGATGCCCCCTCAGATGCCCAACCAGATGCCCCCTCAGATGCCCAACCAGATGCCCCCTCAGATGCCCAACCAGATGCCCCCTCAGATGCCCAACCAGATGCCCCCTCAGATACCCAACCAGATGCCCCCTCAGATGCCCAACCAGATGCCCCCTCAGATGCCCAACCAGATGCCTCCTCAGATGCCCAATCAGATGCCCAATCAGATGCCCCCTCAAAGGCCTCCTCAGATGCCCCCTCAGATGCCCCCTCAGATGCCCAATCAGATGGCCCCTCAAAGGCCTCCTCAGATGCCCCCTCAGATGCCTCCTCAGATGCCTCCTCAGATGCCCAATCAGATGCCCAATCAGATGCCCCCTCAAAGGCCTCCTCAGATGCCACCTCAGATGCCCCCTCAGATGCCCAATCAGATGCCCCCTCAAAGGCCTCCTCAGATGCCACCTCAGATGCCCAATCAGATGCCCCCTCAAATTCCCCCTCAGATGCCCATTCAGATGCCTACTCAGATTCCCAATCAGATGCCTACTCAGATGCCTCCTCAGGTGCCCAATCAGATTCCTCCTCAGATGCCTCCTCAGATGCCTCCTCAGATGCCCAATCAGATGCCTCCTCAGATGCCTCCCTCCCAGCCTAAAATCCCCTCAGTAACACAGACTCCTCCCATCACTGCAGGGCCACGGGGTCCCCCACCCGCAGCAGCAGGGGCCAATGGAGCTTCTCAGGTAACGCACCTGTAGTGAAACTTGAAATGTAATACAAACAACTAGGGATCGACCGATATGGCTTTTTCAAGACCGATCCGATTATTAGTAATCAAGGATAACCGATATTTGGAACCGATATACATTTGCAGTAAAATCAGAAAATCTTGGTGTCAAAATGTAGAATAACACAACTTCTATGAAATGCCTTTTTATGTTTAATGAACTTTTCAACATCTTAAAACTGGATTCCTCTCTGTGACCCTGAGTAAAGTAAATGAAGTAAAAATTAAATTAAAACTGGTTCTGAACTTCTGATAATTGAGTCTCACTCATTTAGTAGTCCCAATTCAGCACCAGATTGTGGTGCAGAGTTGCTGCGAGGCTCCACTAGCAGCCGTCCCAGCGCGTCACAACTGATAGAATTGGATCAGAAGATCGTGCTGTTTTTGTAACATCGGCATAGGGGATTGGGATGTTTATTGAACTTCAGCTTTCAACTGATTTACCTTCGAAACACCGCTCACTGCTGCTGCTTGCCTCCGTCTTCGCACCTGCCTGTAATCTGAGAAGGTCCCGCCTCTCTGGCTGGCTGCAGCCCGGAAAATCTTCAGTGTTGATGGACACTTCAGTAATAGCCTATCAGATAGCGCTGTGGGCGGGACATTGCTTGTGAACAGTGGTGGCTGCAGGCAGAGAAACGGCCGCATCAGAGCCAAAGTCGTATCGGCAATTTGATTAAAAAAAGACCGATAATCTGTAAAATGCGGAATATCGGCCTCGATAATCGGCCTGGCCGACAATCGGTCGACCCCTACAAACAACAATAGCAAGAGATAGATGTTAGACTATTAAGAAATACAAATCTATAAATAGCTCCAACAGGTGTTAATGTCATGTTTTCTGAACGCTGTGTTTTTTGCAGGTGAACTTTGACGACAACAATCCGTTCAGTGAAGGCTTTCAGGAGAGAGAGAGGAGAGAGAGACTGAGAGAGCAACAGGAGAGACAGAGAGTGCAGCTGATGCAGGAGGTGAGACACACACACACTCACACACACACACTCACTCACACACACACTGATGAAACTGAAACACACACAACACTCACACTGAGAAAACTGTGAGACACACACAAAAACACAGTCATGATCATAGTGTATAAAGAGATGACATCACAATAAGGAACCCTCATATTTCAGAGTTTGAGGATTAATAAAGTGTTAATAACTAATTACCCCGCTGCCCCCTCGTCAGGTGGAGCGCCACCGGGCCATGCAGCAGAGACTGGAGCAGGAGCAGCAAGGCATGCTGGGAGTTGGAGTCCCTTCAGGTCCTCGGGGGGGCGAGGGCAGTCTCTCTCAGATGCCCTTCTTCAGCTCAGAGTTACCGCAGGACTTCCTGCAGTCGCCCCCCCCCTGCAGACCCCAGCTGTTCCCCCCCCCCTCCTCCTCCATGATGTCACTTTACTCCGATGTTCTGCCCGACGACAGGCAGAAAAAAAGAAGCCGCACCCCTTTGTCTTCTGATGACATCACAGCCCCGCCCACTCCCGCCAGGTCCGACACTTCCTGTTCCACGCCCCCTCGAGCCAGCCTGGACCAATCGGAGTTCAGCTTCTCTGTAAGCCCCGCCCTATCTGGGCTCGCCCCCTCCTCAGAGCTGGAGAGGCAGCTGTCCGTCACCCAGAGAGGCCTCGCCCCTTTAGGTCGCATGGAGGTCAAGGTGAGGTCATATCCCCGTTATTTAAATTAAATTACATATTTTTTATCTTAACATTACAACGTTTTTTTCTACTTCAGCTGTATGAAATGGAAATATTAATCTCTATGTTTCTCCCCCTGCAGCAGGAGCGAGTGGAGGGAGGATCTTGTGGGGGGGGAGTGATAAAGATGGAGGACTGTGGGGGGGGGGATGGGTTTTTCTCCCCCTCTCCCCTCCATGGTGGGGGAGACGGAGGTAAAGAGCTGCTCCGTCACCTGCTGAAAGAAAAGACCTCCTCCGAAACCCTCCAATCACCAGGGGCCGCCAGACGCCTGCCGTCCAATGACAGCGTCCGATCTGAGGAGGAGGAGGGACCAGGGATGCATGGCAACGTGGTGAGGAGCATCGAGAGATCATAGTTAAACATATTAATACAATGATCTTTAAAAATGCTAATAAATAAATAATACATATTAATAAATAAATGGATAAATATCAACAAATAAATAGGTAATAATATAATTATTAATAAAATATATCAAATACATAATTTAAATAATTACTAATATTAATAAATAAATCATTATAATACAAAAATATGTATAAATATATTATAATACAAATAATAATTAAAGATACTAGTAAATAAATTCCAATAAAAAGATCAATTAGAATTATTAATAAAATAATACAAATAATGGTTAAAAATATTTATAGATATATCAGTAAAATAATTATTAATATTAATAAATACATAATAATTATAATAATGATAAAAAAGCTAAATATGTTAATTAATTAATAAAAACAATTCTGTAAAGCGACCTTGGGTCCCCTGAAAGGCGCTATATAAATCTACGTTATTATTATGTATTATTATCAACCCCTGTGTGTTCCTGCAGATGGACTCCCCCGACTCTCTGGACCCCTCCGGCAGGAAGAAGCCCCCCCGCTGTAAGAGACTCGCCCGACCAGAGAAAGGACCTCCGAAAAACAAGAGGAGGAAGAAAGAAGAGGAGCTGCTCTCCTCCTCATCCTCCTCCGAGCTGGTGGGGACTCACCTGCGACAGGTAGGGGGGATACTAGATCATATTGTTCCTGAGAAACTATTCAGAATCAGAACCAGGTTTATCACCAGGTAGGTTGACACATACGAGGAATGTGACTTGGTGTTTTGGTGCATACATGAAAACAGTGGCGAGTCGTGACTTTTATACCTAGGCCCTCTGTCCGCGAAAATAAAGCCCACCCATTTAGAGGGAAGATATGATTGGTCAATTGTGCTGTCATCTGACATCACTCTCTCGTTCAGTTACTGTAGCGGCCCTCTGTGCATCTACAGCTGGACCACCAACCAGCTCCTGTCTTCACCCAGAGACGAGCTTCTTTCATTTAACCCTTCACATTCTAACAGAAACTGAACAGGCAGATTCAAAGGATTTATTTCTTTGGAAATGTTATTTTAAATACAATTAAATCAAGTTATTTTTTGTAAAACTAATGAAAAGAAGGCCTGGACCCTAGAAGGCCTGGACCCTAGAGGGCCTGGACCCGAGAGGGCCTGGACCCTAGAGGGCCTGGACCCTAGAAGGCCTGGACCCTAGAGGGGCAAGGCAAGTTTATTTATATAGCACCTTTCAACACAAGGCAATTCAAAGTGCTTTACAAAAAACAAAAGACATTAAGAAAATGGCATTTAAAATCAGTCATTAAAAAGAAAAGATAATAAAAGAAACATTAAAAGAAAAAGTACATGGATAAAAGTTACAGTGCAGTTTAAGATGTGAATAGACCCTAGAGGGCCTGGACCCTAGAGGGCCTGGACCCTAGTGGGCCTGGACCCTAGTGGGCCTGGACCCTAGAGGGTCTAGACCCTAGAGGGCCTGGACCCTAGAGGGTCTGGACCCTAGAGGGCCTGGACCCTAGAGGGCCCGGACCCTAGAGGGCCTGGACCCTAGAGGGCCTGGACCCTAGAGGGCCCGGACCCTAGAGGGCCTAGAAAACACAGATAGAAAACTATTATATCATTAAAAGAAATATATTAAGAAATATAGTAAGTCAAATATAGCAGAATATACATTGAATAGGATTGAAAAATATGTGATATTTCTTTTTTTGTATTCAGTCTACACATACAGTGGGACAAAAAAGTATTCAGTCAGCCACCAATTGTGCAAGTTCTCCCACTTAAAAAGATGAGAGGCCTGTAATGTCCATCCTAGGTACACTTCAACTATGAGAGACAGAATGAAAGAATCCAGGAAATCACATTGTAGGATTTTTAAAGAATTTATTTGCAAATGATGGAGGAAAATAAGTATTTGGTCAAAAACAAAAGTTCATCTCAATACTTTGTTATATACCCTTTGTTGGCAATGACAGAGGTCAAACGCTTTCTGTAAGTCTTCACAAGGTTTTCACTGTTGCTGGTATTTTGGCCCATTGCTCCATGCAGATCTCCTCTAGCGCAGTGATGTTTTGGGGCTGTCGCTGGGCAACACGGACTTTCAACTCCCTCCAAAGATTTTCTATGGGGTTGAGATCTGGAGACTGGCTAGGCCACTCCAGGACCTTGAAATGCTTCTTACGAAGCCACTCCTTCGTTGCCCGGGTGGTGTGTTTGGGATCATTGTCATGCTGAAAGACCCAGCCACGTTTCATCTTCAATGCCCTTGCTGATGGAAGGAGGTTGTCACTCAAAATCTCACGATACATGGCCCCATTCATTCTTTCCTTTCCACGGATCAGTCGTCCTGGTCCCTTTGCAGAGAAACAGCCCCAAAGCATGATGTTTCCACCCCCATGTTTCACAGTAGGTATGGTGTTCTTTGGAACTCAGCATTCTTTCTCCTCCAAACACGTCTAGTTGAGTTTTTACCAAAAAGTTCTATTTTGGTTTCATCTGACCATACGACATTCTCCCAATCCTCTTCTGGATCATCTCAATGCTCTCTAGCAAACTTCAGACGGGCCTGGATATGTACTGGCTTAAGCAGGGGGACACGTCTGGCACTGCAGGATTTGAGTCCCTGGCGGCGTAGTGTGTTACTGATGGTAGCCTTTGTTACTTTGGTCCCAGCTCTCTGCAGGTCATTGACTAGGTCCCCCCGTGTGGTTCTGGGATCTTTGCTCACCGTTCTTGTGATCATTTTGACCCCACGGGGTGAGATCTTGCGTGGAGCCCCAGATCGAGGGAGATTATCAGTGGTCTTGTATGTCTTCCATTTTCTAATAATTGCTCCCACAGTTGATTTCTTCACACCAAGCTGCTTACCTATTGCAGATTCAGTCTTCCCAGCCTGGTGCAGGTCTACCATTTAGTTTCTGGTGTCCTTTGACAGCTCTTTGGTCTTGACCATAGTGGAGTTTGGAGTGTGACTGTTTGAGGTTGTGGACAAGTGTCTTTTATACTGATAACGAGTTCAAACAGGTGCCATTAATACAGTTAACGAGTGGAGGACAGAGGAGGCTCTTAAAGAAGAAGTTACAGGTCTGTGAGAGCCAGAAATCTTGTTTGTTTGTAGGTGACCAAATACTTATTTTACAGAGGAATTTACCAATTCATTCATTAAAAATCCTACAATGTGATTTCCTGGATTCTTTCCCCCCATTCTGTCTCTCATAGTTGAAGTGTACCTAGGATGAAAATTACAGGCCTCTCATCTTTTTAAGTGGGAGAACTTGCACAATTGGTGGCTGACTAAATACTTGTTTGCCCCACTGTATATAACACACACAACTACAAAGGAAGAACAAAAAACACAACAGGGGACCACCCTACTCTACTCTCTACTCTACGGTCCAGATTTCCCAGCGTTGTTCACAGATCTCTGCTTTAGTCCTTAGACAGTAGGTCAGTCTTTCCAGGATAATATGTGATATTTACATTAATAAACAGAGGTGGGAAGTACTGGAGTACAAATACTTTGTTACTGTCCTTAAGTACATTTTTCTGGTATCAGTACTTTACTCCACTACTTATTTTTCTGACAACTTTTTACTTTCTACTTCTTACATGTTGAACTCAAATACCTGTACTTTCTACTTCTTACATGTTGAACTCAAATACCTGAACTTTCTACTTCTTACATGTTGAACTCAAATACCTGTACTTTCTACTTCTTACATGTTGAACCCAAATACCTGTACTTTCTACTTCCTACATGTTGAACACAAATACCTGTACTTTCTACTTCTTACATGTTGAACCCAAATACCTGTACTTTCTACTTCTTACATGTTGAACCCAAATACCTGTACTTTCTACTTCTTACATGTTGAACACAAATACCTGTACTTTCTACTTCTTACATGTTGAACTCAAATACCTGAACTTTCTACTTCCTACATGTTGAACACAAATACCTGTACTTTCTACTTCTCACATGTTGAACACAAATACCTGAACTTTCTACTTCTTACATGTTGAACTCAAATACCTGTACTTTCTACTTCCTACATGTTGAACACAAATACCTGTACTTTCTACTTCTCACATGTTGAACACAAATACCTGAACTTTCTACTTCTTACATGTTGAACTCAAATACCTGTACTTTCTACTTCTTACATGTTGAACCCAAATACCTGTACTTTCTACTTCTTACATGTTGAACCCAAATACCTGTACTTTCTACTTCTTACATGTTGAACTCATATACCTGTACTTTCTACTTCTCACATGTTGAACTCAAATACCTGTACTTTCTACTTCTTACATGTTGAACCCAAATACCTGTACTTTCTACTTCTTACATGTTGAACCCAAATACCTGTACTTTCTACTTCTTACATGTTGAACCCAAATACCTGTACTTTCTACTTCTTACATGTTGAACCCAAATACCTGTACTTTCTACTTCTTACATGTTGAACCCAAATACCTGTACTTTCTACTTCTTACATGTTGAACCCAAATACCTGTACTTTCTACTTCTTACATGTTGAACCCAAATACCTGTACTTTCTACTTCTTACATGTTGAACTCAAATACCTGTACTTTCTACTTCTTACATGTTGAACTCAAATACCTGTACTTTCTACTTCTTACATGTTGAACTCAAATACCTGTACTTTCTACTTCTTACATGTTGAACCCAAATACCTGTACTTTCTACTTCTTACATGTTGAACCCAAATACCTGTACTTTCTACTTCTTACATGTTGAACTCATATACCTGTACTTTCTACTTCTCACATGTTGAACTCAAATACCTGTACTTTCTACTTCTTACATGTTGAACCCAAATACCTGTACTTTCTACTTCTTACATGTTGAACTCAAATACCTGTACTTTCTACTTCTTACATGTTGAACACAAATACCTGTACTTTCTACTTCTTACATGTTGAACCCAAATACCTGTACTTTCTACTTCTTACATGTTGAACACAAATACCTGTACTTTCTACTTCTTACATGTTGAACCCAAATACCTGTACTTTCTACTTCTTACATGTTGAACCCAAATACCTGTACTTTCTACTTCTTACATGTTGAACCCAAATACCTGTACTTTCTACTTCTTACAAGTTGAACACAAATACCTGTACTTTCTACTTCTTACATGTTGAACACAAATACCTGTACTTTCTACTTCTTACATGTTGAACTCAAATATCTGTACTTTCTACTTCTTACATGTTGAACTCAAATACCTGTACTTTCTACTTCTTACATGTTGAACTCAAATACCTGTACTTTCTACTTCTCACATGTTGAACTCAAATACCTGTACTTTCTACTTCTTACATGTTGAACTCAAATACCTGTACTTTCTACTTCTTACATGTTGAACCCAAATACCTGTACTTTCTACTTCTTACATGTTGAACTCAAATACCTGTACTTTCTACTTCTTACATGTTGAACTCAAATACCTGTACTTTCTACTTCTCACATGTTGAACTCAAATACCTGTACTTTCTACTTCTTACATGTTGAACTCAAATACCTGTACTTTCTACTTCTTACATGTTGAACCCAAATACCTGTACTTTCTACTTCTTACATGTTGAACCCAAATACCTGTACTTTCTACTTCTTCCATGTTGAACTCAAATACCTGAACTTTCTACTTCTCTCATTTCCCAAACAGCTGGTTCCTTTAGTCTGAATGTGTGTTTGGTGCGTGATCATTATTCTTTAGAGTCATTGCGTGCCTATTGATTTGAACACGATCCGTGTATCCATCATTTCCTGGTCTTCTCTAAAGAAGAGGGACCAATGGAAACGTTGTCATGTTGCCGTTGTTCAGCATGGAAACATTCATTAGCTAACAATGACATTATTCTTCTATTGATATAAAGGGAGGTCAGGTACTCTTTAAAGCAGCTGCTAGTTATGGGGACTTTTTACTAAAGTACACTTCAAAGCCTCTTTACTTTGACTTGAGGAAAGAAGTTTAGTCAGTACTTCTACTTTCACCAGAGTATTTTTAAACACGAGTATCTGTACTTCTACTTGAGTACAGGATGTGTGTACTTTAACATCTGTGTTAGTAGATACAATATTTGGAGGAACAGATTGTTCTGTATTAATGCCTCTCTCTCTCTCCCCTCTCTCACCTCTCTCTCTCCTCTCTCTCCCCTCTCTCTCCCCTCTCTCACCTCTCTCTCACCTCTCTCTCACCTCTCTCCCCTCTCTCTCCCCTCTCTCTCCCCTCTCTCACCTCTCTCTCACCTCTCTCTCTCCTCTCTCCTCTCTCCTCTCTCTCCCCTCTCTCTCCCCTCTCTCTCCTCTCTCCTCTCTCACCTCTCTCTCTCCCCTCTCTCTCCTCTCTCTCCCCTCTCTCTCCCCTCTCTCACCTCTCTCTCTCCTCTCTCTCCCCTCTCTCTCCCCTCTCTCTCTCCTCTCTCTCCTCTCTCTCTCCCCTCTCTCTCCTCTCTCTCCCCTCTCTCTCCCCTCTCTCACCTCTCTCTCTCCTCTCTCTCCCCTCTCTCTCACCTCTCTCTCCTCTCTCCTCTCTCTCACCTCTCTCTCTCCTCTCTCTCCCCTCTCTCCCCTCTCTCTCCCCTCTCTCTCCCCTCTCTCTCCTCTCTCTCCCCTCTCGCTCCCCTCTCTCTCCTCTCTCTCAGCTGTCTGTTCTCCCCCTCATGGAGCCTGTTCTGGGGGGAGATCTGAACCTCTTCCCCCCGTACGGCAGCTCCTCTCTGGGCTCAGAGTCCAGACTGACGGGCTCCTTTGGGAACGGCTGCCTGGGGGGAGTCACCGACTACTACTCTACCCTCATATACAAGGTACTACTACTACTCTACCCTCATATACAAGGTACTACTACTACTCTACCCTCATATACAAGGTACTACTACTACTCTACCCTCATATACAAGGTACTACTACTACTCTACCCTCATATACAAGGTACTACTACTACTCTACCCTCATATACAAGGTACTACTACTCTACCCTCATATACAAGGTACTACTACTCTACCCTCATATACAAGGTACTACTACTACTCTACCCTCATATACAAGGTACTACTACTCTACCCTCATATACAAGGTACTACTACTACTCTACCCTCATATACAAGGTACTACTACTCTACCCTCATATACAAGGTACTACTACTCTACCCTCATATACAAGGTACTACTACTACTCTACCCTCATATACAAGGTACTAC
>JAPTMU010000151.1:295399-306283 GCA_028583405.1 Pogonophryne albipinna | reverse complement strand
ATAATTTAAAATACTGGAGCTGAATTTTACTGCTGTTGTTAACTCTCAGAAACACTCAGTAGGAATGTGCTTCAGTGACAACAAACAGAAACACACACACACACACATGCGCACGCACACACACGCACACACACACACACACACACTCACACACGCACACACACACACACACACACGCACACACACACACACGCACACAGGGTCATTTAGATTTAATGCCCTGCCTCAACCTGCTCACGGCTCCACATATCAGTCGCGAGACGATCGAAGAGGTGTGTGTGTGTGTGTGTGTGTGTGTGTGTGTGTGTGTGTGTGTGTGTGTGTGTGTGTGTGTGTGTGTGTGTCCGTCCATTGGGAAAGGAGCTGATTGCCTGGATTGGCTGCAATTAGTCACACACACCTCCTCCTTTATTGAAGAGAAAGGAGGAGGTGACAAAGTATACACTTCTACTACACTCACCCCTCCTCTTCCTCGCTTGGTTTCACTCTCCCTCTCTTTCTTCCTCATCCTCTTCCTCTCTTTCTTCCTCATCCTCTTCCTCTCTTTCTTCCTCATCCTCTCCCTCTCTTTCTTCCTCATCCTCTCCCTCTCTTTCTTCCTCATCCTCTTCCTCTCTTTCTTTCTCATCCTCTCCCTCTCTTTCTTCCTCATCCTCTCCCTCTCTTTCTTCCTCATCCTCTTCCTCTCTTTCTTCCTCGTCCTCTTCCTCTCTTTCTTCCTCATCCTCTTCCTCTCTTTCTTCCTCATCCTCTCCCTCTCTTTCTTCCTCATCCTCTCCCTCTCTTTCTTCCTCGTCCTCTTCCTCTCTTTCTTCCTCATCCTCTTCCTCTCTTTCTTCCTCATCCTCTCCCTCTCTTTCTTCCTCGTCCTCTCCCTCTCTTTCTTCCTCGTCCTCTTCCTCTCTTTCTTCCTCATCCTCTCCCTCTCTTTCTTCCTCATCCTCTTCCTCTCTTTCTTCCTCATCCTCTCCCTCTCTTTCTTCCTCATCCTCTTCCTCTCTTTCTTCCTCATCCTCTCCCTCTCTTTCTTCCTCATCCTCTCCCTCTCTTTCTTCCTCATCCTCTTCCTCTCTTTCTTCCTCGTCCTCTTCCTCTCTTTCTTCCTCATCCTCTTCCTCTCTTTCTTCCTCATCCTCTCCCTCTCTTTCTTCCTCATCCTCTCCCTCTCTTTCTTCCTCGTCCTCTTCCTCTCTTTCTTCCTCATCCTCTTCCTCTCTTTCTTCCTCATCCTCTCCCTCTCTTTCTTCCTCGTCCTCTTCCTCTCTTTCTTCCTCGTCCTCTTCCTCTCTTTCTTCCTCGTCCTCTTCCTCTCTTTCTTCCTCATCCTCTCCCTCTCTTTCTTCCTCATCCTCTTCCTCTCTTTCTTCCTCATCCTCTCCCTCTCTTTCTTCCTCATCCTCTTCCTCTCTTTCTTCCTCATCCTCTCCCTCTCTTTCTTCCTCATCCTCTTCCTCTCTTTCTTCCTTGTCCTCTTCCTCTCTTTCTTCCTCATCCTCTTCCTCTCTTTCTTCCTCATCCTCTTCCTCTCTTTCTTCCTCATCCTCTCCCTCTCTTTCTTCCTCATCCTCTCCCTCTCTTTCTTCCTCATCCTCTTCCTCTCTTTCTTTCTCATCCTCTCCCTCTCTTTCTTCCTCATCCTCTCCCTCTCTTTCTTCCTCATCCTCTTCCTCTCTTTCTTTCTCATCCTCTCCCTCTCTTTCTTCCTCATCCTCTTCCTCTCTTTCTTCCTCATCCTCTTCCTCTCTTTCTTCCTCATCCTCTTCCTCTTATCTATTTCCTCTCCCTTTCTCTCATCACATTGAACAGTAAGCACTTCCTCTTCATCCTCTTCCTCCTCTCTTCTTCCTCCTCCTCTTCCTCTCTTCATCCATCACATTGAACAGTAACCACCTCCTCTTCTTCCTCTTATCTTCCTCCCTCCTCTCTCCCCCCTCCCACATCCATCTCAGTAACAGGACAGTAGCCCCTCCCCCCTCTGTGTCCTCGCTCAGCCTGTCTCTCACCTGATTGGCTCTGTGATTTAAGAGCGCTGCGTTCTCATTCGTCCTCACACACACACACACACACGCACACGCACACGCACACAGTGGTGCCTTCAGTGTCTATAACTCAGAGCAGCAGGTCAATAGTAGATAACAGAAGCTGCAGCCTTTCTCTCGTGATGCATTCAGGTACACAGACAATGAGGCGATGCATTCAGGTACACACACACACTGAAGCGATGCATTCAGGTACACACAGACACTAAGGCGATGCATTCAGGTACACACAGACAATGAGGCGATGCATTCAGGTACACAAAGACAATGAGGCGATGCATTCAGGGACACACAGACACTAAGGCGATGCATTCAGGGACACACAGACACTAAGGCGATGCATTCAGGTACACACAGACAATGAGGCGATGCATTCAGGTACACACAGACACTGAGGCGATGCATTCAGGTACACAGACAATGAGTCGATGCATTCAGGTACACACACACACTGAAACGATGCATTCAGGGACAAACTTCTGCAACGTTTTGCTCCAAATATAACTTTTTTTTAAATAATGCAAGTTTTTTTATAGTTTTTTGCCCCAAATCTTGTGCCTTTCTTCCCCAAATATATGACATTTTAACTTCAGTTTCTGCAGTTTTTTAAAAGGTGTATCTGTGTTACCTGCAGGGATCCAGGGGCTGATGCTCGGCCGCTCTCTGGTGTCTCCTTCTTCCCAGTCGAAGTCGTCCTCTTTGGACTGAACCAGAGGACAGTCTGGACCGGACACACAGGCTGGAAGACAGACAGGCAGACAGACAGGTTTAGAGACAGACCGATGTACTTGTAGTTCATTCATGGGAGATGTCGTTTTTTCTCGAAAGACTTTGCAAAACATTCCCTAAAAGTTATTTGGATAAAATGAACACACATGTTGTAGCCAGGCTCAAATCTGCCTTACAACCAATCCATTGCAACCTGAAGCAATGCATTGTGGGAGTACACCTGTAGAATACACCTGAGATTTAAGATATTTCGGACACATGTTGATCTTTTGTGAGCAGATCTTTAAAAAATGGTTGTCGTAAAGTAAACAACGAATCAGAACTCTCCAGCGCTGCAAGCCCCGCCCCCAAAAGTCCACATCTGTTAGAAACCCTGCAGGACAAGGGACTTTTAGAGGGTAAAATAATATGTTGAATCTGAATTTAGACGCTGCAGAAGTTACTTAAAAACCTCTTTAAACTTTGGTAGATATATGGTTAATTTCCTTATGGTGGAAACCTGTGATATATAGTCTGTTGCACGACATATTTCGGCATTTTTTCGCAAAAAAAACGGACGATTGATCTCATTTTAAACCGTAGAATCTGCAGAAAAGTTGCACTGAGTTATGAATCAGTAAAACACAGGAGTAACTGAGTGGCTTCCTGTCGTCAGAGGGACCTGCCTCATGCTTTTATTTTGGTAATGAGTGTATCAGGTGTCACATGACCTCTGACCTTCATTTAGTATTTCCTGTTGTCGAGCAGCTTGTAAACGTATAATGTTCCTGAGAGTGAGACACACACACACTCACACACCCTCCCCCTGAGACTTGTAAGACTTGTAAATCCCTGCGCACACACACACACACACACAAGCTGCATGTGTGTGTACAAATATTTTACGACATCGAGGGCTTCAATGCCTCTTCAGTGTAATGACTGTGTGTGTGTGTGTGTGTGTGTGTGTGTGTGTGTGTGTGTGTGTGTGTGTGTGTGTGTGTGTGTGTGTGTGTGTGTGTGTGTTTAATGTGCCTTCTGTTACAAAGAAAGAAAATGAGCCTTCCAGCTATTTAATGTCAACGCTTTGAGATGACAGCTACACAGTACACAGTACACAGTACACACACACACACACACACACACACACACACACACACACACACACACACACACACACACACACACACACACACACACACACACACACACACACACACACACACACACACACACACACACACACACACACACACACACACACACACACACACACACACACACACACACACACACACACACACACACACACACACACACACAGAACTACACACACTCCCCCAGGACAGTGTTAGCTCGTCAACAGATACGAGACACAATCTGTTTAATCTGCTTCTATGAATTTGCATCTATATAACAATCTGTACACACACACACACTCACACACTCTCACACACACACACACACACACACACACACACACACACACACACACACACACACACACACACACACACACACACACACACACACACACACACACACACACACACACACACACACACACACACACACACACACACTCTCAGAGGAAAACACACAGAAAAGCAATCTCAGCCTCTCGATCGCCCGACACCGACTGTAGAGAGAAAGATCTCTGTGTTACGGACACTCACAGCTATACTACCTGGAAAATGTGTTTTATGTTACCTGTATTTAAATTAATAAATCTGATTGGTTAGCAAACAAACTCTGTTGTGATTGGTCAACCGCTTAGACATGTCCCGCCCCTTATGATGGACAGACAGACAGACAGACAGACAGACAGACAGACAGACAGACAGACAGACAGACAGACAGACAGACAGACAGACAGACAGACAGACAGACAGACAGACAGACAGACAGACAGACAGACAGACAGACAGACAGACAGACAGACAGACAGACAGACAGACAGACAGACAGACAGACAGACAGACAGACAGACAGACAGACAGACAGACAGACAGACAGACAGACAGACAGACAGACAGACAGACAGACAGACAGACAGACAGACAGACAGACACACACACACACACACACACACACACACACACACACACACACACACACACACACACACACACACACACACACACACACACACACACACACACACACACACACACACACACACACACACACACACACACACACACACACACACACACACACACACACACACACACACACACACACACACACACACACACACACACACACAGAGACAGACAGACAGACAGACAGACAGACAGACAGACACACACACGCACACAGACAGGGAACAGAAAACACCCCCTGAGGGCAGTGTGTGTGTGTGTGTGTGTGTGTGTGTGTGTGTGTGTGTGTGTGTGTGTGTGTGTGTGTGTGTATGTCTCTCTGTCTGTGTGTGTGTGTGTGTGTGTGTGTGTGTGTGTGTGTGTGTGTGTGTGTGTGTGTGTGTGTATGTCTCTCAGTGTGTGTGTGTGTGTGTGTGTGTGTGTGTGTGTGTGTGTGTGTGTGTGTGTGTGTGTGTGTGTGTGTGTGTGTGTGTGTGTGTGTGTGTGTGTGTGTGTGTGTGTGTGTGTGTGTGTGTGTGTGTGTGTGTGTGTGCAGTAATTAATCATAATGTGCAGCTATTGATCGTCTGCCCTCTTTATTCTCCAGTCTCCTGATCAATAACCACTAAAAGTACTAAAAGTTAGAGCAGCGTTAACCCTTCAGCGCCCGCAGAGACCACATCAATAACTCTATATACTGTATATCTAAATACAAAGATACAGACGTGTCCTCTCTGCAGTGTGAGAGGACCTGGACGTAATGAGACAGAAACCAGGAGCTGCTTCTGTCTGCAGGAGAGAAAAGACTAAAGTAATAAACAGAGAAAAGATACCAACAAAAAACTCAAATAAAAACGAATGAGATGAAAAAGAGGAATGACAATCTGTGTCTTTCATCTCTGCGGATCTGAGTCTCTGTGTCCTTGAGTCAATGAGTCTTTGAGTCTCTGATTGCATATATTTTTCTGTGTTGAGTTTTTGTCTCTGAGTCCTTGTGTCTTTGTCTATTTGTCTCAAGTGGTTTCCTTGTGTCTCTGAGTCCTTGTTTCCTTATTTCTCTGAGTCCTTGTGTCTTTGTCTATTTGTCCCAAGTGGTTTCCTTATGTCTCTGAGTCCTTGTGTCTTTGTCTATTTGTCCCAAGTGGTTTCCTTATGTCTCTGAGTCCTTGTGTCTTTGTCTATTTGTCTCAAGTGGTTTCCTTGTGTCTCTGAGTCCTTGTTTCCTTATGTCTCTGAGTCCTTGTGTCTTTGTCTATTTGTCCCAAGTGGTTTCCTTATGTCTCTGAGTCCTTGTGTCTTTGTCTATTTGTCCCAAGTGGTTTCCTTGTGTCTCTGAGTCCTTGTGTCTTTGTCTATTTGTCCCAAGTGGTTTCCTTATGTCTCTGAGTCCTTGTGTCTTTGTCTATTTGTCCCAAGTGGTTTCCTTATGTCTCTGAGTCCTTGTGTCTTTGTCTATTTGTCCCAAGTGGTTTCCTTATGTCTCTGAGTCCTTGTGTCTTTGTCTATTTGTCCCAAGTGGTTTCCTTATGTCTCTGAGTCCTTGTGTCTTTGTCTATTTGTCCCAAGTGGTTTCCTTATGTCTCTGAGTCCTTGTGTCTTTGTCTATTTGTCCCAAGTGGTTTCCTTGTGTCTCTGAGTCCTTGTGTCTTTGTCTATTTGTCCCAAGTGGTTTCCTTATGTCTCTGAGTCCTTGTGTCTTTGTCTATTTGTCCCAAGTGGTTTCCTTATTTCTCTGAGTCCTTGTGTCTTTGTCTATTTGTCCCAAGTGGTTTCCTTATGTCTCTGAGTCCTTGTGTCTTTGTCTATTTGTCCCAAGTGGTTTCCTTATGTCTCTGAGTCCTTGTGTCTTTGTCTATTTGTCCCAAGTGGTTTCCTTATGTCTCTGAGTCCTTGTGTCTTTGTCTATTTGTCCCAAGTGGTTTCCTTATGTCTCTGAGTCCTTGCTGCTGAATGTTAACTAACTGAAGCTGACCTGGGAATAAATAGTGACGGAGGAACATGGAGACACATCCCAGAGCTGAAGGAGACGAGAGCAGAAACAAGCATGACTTCCCTCTGACCGCGGAGGAAACACTTAACTGTCCCACGTTAGTAAGTGCACTTAAACGCAACATAAAGGGAAAGGTTACTTGAGATTTAAGGACATTTTACTGCTTTCTTTTACTCTAAAATGTCTCCATGGATGATGAAGGAAAGGAGGCTTTATTTACAATCTGTAAACAGAACCAGCTGCCACATTTTAAATATGTATCTGTGCTTATTGTCTTTCGAGTCTTTCAGTCTCCTTGTCTCTCCGGGTCTTTGTCTCTATCTGTCTGTCAGTCTTTGTTTCCTTGTCGTTAGTCTTTTCTCTTTGTCTCTAAGTGTCTGAGTTTTTATCTCTATATCTGTGAGTATATTTTCTAGGTCTTCCAGGTCTTTGTATCCATGAGTTTATGAGTCTTTATCTCTTAGCATTTGTCTCTATAGGCGCGTTCACACCGGAGTACTTTTCCCACTTTAGTTCCGATATAGTTCCGAAAATCTGCGTTCACACCAAAAAAAATCCGGAACTAGAAATTAGTTCATGAGAACTTTTTCACCCCCTTTTCCGTCCCCGCTAGAGAGCAGAGACTTTCATGGGAGACAAAGGTTCCTATTTCTGATTGGCTGGGCGGATTGCAAACCACGCCCCGTGAAACTCCCAAAATGTTTTTTGAAGCCGCCATTTTATTATCCTTGCATTAGCATTATTAGCATTATTAGCATTAGCCCAGCGCAGAAACGCAGAGAGAATAACTTATGGCAGTGACGTGCGGTGAGGTTCATGGCTGGTGAGGCACTGACTCTTTCAGAGTCAGATTTACAAATATTATATATTTTACCTTAAAGGTGGCGGGGTAGGTAATTTTGGAGAAACCAGCTCGAGTGCGCTAGAATTTGAAAATACACAGCCCCTCCTCCAACACACACGAACGCGCACATGACCAATGAGGGCACGAGATAAGTCTGTGCACAGATGGAAGGCTGACAGGCAGGTTATTTTAGCCGGGCCGGCTAAAATGAGTGGTCGTGCTTTTTACAGTACTACGGCTTCCACAGATGAAATGTTTTTATGTATTTTTTGTCAAAGCACTTCAGATATTCATTGCTATCGGGATGTTAAGAGCATTCCATGGAATATAACAAAAAGTGTATATCGTGCCGGTTTCTCAAACTTACATACCCCACCTTTAATCGAAATATTCTGTTATTTTCAAAAGCTTTTTTAGTCTGATGCTTCGATTCATTTTAAACAGACCGTTCAACAAAAGGATAGCCTACCCAAAATCTAAATATTGGATTGTTCTCTCTTAGTAAGATCCAATTTTCATTACAAATGTGGTCTTACCTTGACTTGAAGATGAAGTCCATGCTATCCTTCTGGACAACAATCTTTATTACTTTTTTGTAAAAGTCCTCCTTATCTTCCTCTAGTTTCAAAAGCCTAGCTTGTTGTTTGCGTCTACCGTCTCTGCGTAGAATAACAGTAGCAACAAGAACCTGTGGGCTCACTTGCGCCCCCTTCAGTGCGGCAGAGGTTGTGGCTGCCTCCCCTGGTGCTTTTTTCATTGCCGTTGTATGATGAGACCAGCGAGCTTAAATATCATATATACGTGAAATAAGTTATTTAGAGACTATGGATGGCGAGGATAAATGTAATAAAGGGATCTACAAACATTACATTGGTGACATACAGTGAGATGGTGCAGGCATGCGCTTAGGGCCCGCTTTCCAGACAGTTTCTGTGGGGTGACGCATTCTGAGGTGAGGCAGAGCTCATCTGTGCCTCACCTCACCACACAGTAACTGGCTTGAGCGCGCTCACAAAATAAGTGCCCGCGCTACATTAGTGCCCGTGCTCCAGACAGTTACTGAGGGCTTCTGAGAGGCAGAGCTCGTCCCTGCCTCACTTCTCAATCTCATCGCTCCCCGTAGTTGTAGCGGAGCTCGGCAAATTAGCCGATTTTGACTATAAAAAGCGATTGGAATCAAACAGAAATCACATTTACAACACAGATCAGTGGACAAATTTTATTATTATTATTAGGGATGTCCCGATCAAATTTTTTTGCTCCCGATCCGATTCCGATCATTTGATTTTGACAATCTGCCGATACCGATTTTTCCCGATCCGATCTTTATGCAATGTATTAAGAGAAAAAAAAGGTAACGGCTGGTCATCCAACGCGATGAGTTCAGCTATCTTGGCTGTTATTTGTTTGGCCTTTTCACTGTTCTGGGGCAGTTTCTCTTTCCTTTTAAAAGTCTCTGAAAGTGTCGGTTGTTTCAGTGCCGTTACCTGAGTGGCCGCTGTGTACTCGTCGTGTTGTTGTTGGTGTTTGTTTCTCAGGTGGCGTATTAGATTGGTCGTGTTGAACGTAGCTCTGTTCTTTCCACCACGCAGAACCTCCGCCTTGCAAACATTGCATCTGGCTGTTACACTGCCTTCGCTTTTAATTTTATAATACTTCCAAACTCCTGACATTTTCTCTGTCCCGAGTCCCGAGTCACCAGCTGAACGTAGCCTCTCGTTAGCTTACTGCTAGACACTGCGCGCCCACTCTGTTGCCAGCTTTGAGAGAAATAAGCAACCAGGTCTGAAAACAAGCCCAAAAGAAGCAACACATACATGATGTTGTGTCATTTCAAACCAAAACTAAGGCCTCAGGATGACTTTAAGACGTGAACATGGTCATTTTTGTTTTGAAACATTAAATGTAAAAAAAAAAAAAGATAAAAAAAAAAAAAAAAAAAATCCCGATCCCCGATTTTTTTTCTCCCGATCCCGATCTTTTGAAAATCACGTGATCGGCTCCGATCCCCGATCACGTGATCGGATCGGGACATCTCTAATTATTATTATTTGTATTATTATTCTTTTTTTCCGTTACATTGGAGAATGACAAGTGAGGCTCTGCCTCACCTGCCTCCCCTGACCGCACGTCGCTGACTTATGGCAACACAAAAGAAAACATGGGAGCGGTGGAGATGAGGAGGTGTCGGCGTTCTGGCGATTTACTCTGAAGGCTTCAGTAGAAGCTGCTGGGAGTCCCAGCAGCTTCTACTGAAGCCAGTCCCCAACTCTGGGGACTTCCGGCCGGGGACTTCGGGTACGCCCTGAAGTGGTTTGCGGCCTGCCAGTAAACCCAAAGCAGAAGAAGAAGAAGTGACGTCAGCGGCTTCATTTGCCTAATCCTCCCTCAGGGACTTATTCCGGTGTGAACGCGATCTGTACTTAGTTCATGAGAACTAAAGAGTTCTCATGAACTAAGTACGGCAAAGTACTTGGTGTGAAAGCGGCTATAAGGCGCTTTCACACCAAGTACTTTGCCGTACTTAGTGCTCCGGCACTTAGTGCTCCGGCACTTATAACCCCATGGCACTAAGTACCAATCGCGTTCACACCGGAGTACTTTTCCCTGAGGGCAGATTTCGCAAATGAGCTGCTGACGTCACTTCTTCTTCTTCTGCTTCTACTGAAGCCTTCCGAGTAAATCGCCAGAACGCCGACACCTCCTCATCTCCACCGCTCCCATGTTTTATTTTGTGTTGCCATAAGTTATTCTCTCTCCGTTGGTGCGCGGGGCTAATGCTAATAATGCTAATAATGCTAATGCCAGCAAATACAATGGCGGCTTCAAAAAACTTTTCAGAGTTTTACGGGCCGTGGTTTGCAATTCGCCGAGCCAATACAAATTGGTACTTTTTTGGTACTTTTTTCGTACCACCTCTCAGCAGGGACTGAAAATGGGGGTAAAAGTTCCCGGCACTAAGTACTCTTTTTGGTGTGAACGCGACATCAGGGGTACTAACAGAACTAAAGGGGAAAAGTACTTGGTGTGAACGCGCCTGATGTCTCCAAGTCTCTTCTTCTGTCTCTGACTCGTTGCCTCTGTTTGTCTTTTTGATCTTTACGTCTATGTTTGTATCATCCATGTCTCTCTGGTTTTGTGTCTTTATGTCTCCAATTCTTGGGGTATGTTTATCTGTCTTTGAGTGAATATGTCTCCAAGTCAGAGTCTCTGGTTTTC
>JAPTMU010000151.1:285399-290399 GCA_028583405.1 Pogonophryne albipinna | reverse complement strand
TCATAAAAGCTAATGATGCTAATGAGGCTAACGTCAAAGTAAACAGTTGTAATGTTCAAAGTCAAAGAAGTGACTGGATTCGTTGCATTAACATATAAAACACTGAGGTGAGAAGAAAATGGCGCAAAGTTACCAAAACGTCACTATCGTCATAATAAAGAATCTGATGAACCAAAACAGAGTTTTATAACTAATTGCATGGTTTTAAATACAGTTAACATGTTCTGGTACTAGTGTACATTGTTTGTAGTAGTCTGTCTAAATCAACCATCGTTTTAGAAACAATCTAAACAATCTTTAAATATTATAATTATTTTGTGGCGTTCCTCAGGGCTGCGTGATCGGTCCTCATTATTTCCTATTTAATCTATTTTCAATGTAATCCTCTGCTATGATTAACTTGTAATACTGATATCAGACAGACAGGTATGTAAATGAGAGTGGGCTTTAATTAAAAAATGAAAATGATCCAGGGTCAACAGATGGGCTTCTTCACACACACACACACACACACACACACACACACACACACACACACACACACACACACACACACACACACACACACACACACACACACACACACACACACACACACACACACACCACACACACACACACACACACACACACACACACACACACACACACACACACACACACACACACACACACACACACACACACACACACACACACACACACACACACACACACACACACACACACACACACACACACACACACACTGCAGGGTTTATAAGGAAGAGATTAAGACGTATCATAAAGTATGTCAGATTAAGAAGGAGGGGTTCAAATAAAGATTTAATCTGACTTCACAGATGGATTTTTGCTGAGAGGTGAATATTATGGGATGTATTTAGATTAACAGATTGGTATTATAAAATGAATCATTGCAGCTCAATCTTAACATTTTGACAGCTGTCTCAAATAATCACATCTTTTTCATTGTATTAGTATTTTATTTATCTTTTTAAACTGAGCATTTTTTTTATCCTCAAAAAGTAGTGAAATGTTTTATGAATATTCTGACTTTTCTTAAATTATCACGACTTTTTTCAAAAGAAATTCCTTTTTTATATGACATTTTTCTCATAAACTCTTGTTTTTCTTGATACGTTCAGACATATTATTTGAGATCTTATTTTGCTGTTGACTACCCAATTTGGTGTTTTGATTTTCAACATTTTAGAACAAATACTGACTTATTTATAGTTGGAGAAGAAGGGGAGAAAGTGAAGGACATTTTCTGTCCTGCTGAGTTATCATAAATCTGTGTGTGTGTGTGTGTGTGTGTGTGTGTGTGTGTGTGTGTGTGTGTGTGTGTGTGTGTGTGTGTGTGTGTGTGTGTGTGTGTGTGTGTGTGTGTGTGTGTGTGTGTGTGTGTGTGTGTGTGTGTGTGTGTGTGTGTGTGTGTGTGTTGGCTGCAGATCAATAGACACTTCTCAGATGTCCCTGAAAGTCTCTAAATCTTGTTCTACTTCTCGACATCTTTTGTTACAAACTCGTGTCCCGACACACCTCTCTGATATCGATTCACAATCACTTATACGAGAAAACATGAGAGAAAAAGAGCTTTTATAACAATAGAGACAGGAGAGGACTCTTTAAAGTAGAGACACTACATACTGATATACACCTGAACATCAGCAGGAGAGCACTCTTTAAAGTAGAGACACTACATACTGATATACACCTGAACATCAGCAGGAGAGGACTCTTTAAAGTAGAGACACTACATACTGATATACACCTGAACATCAGCAGGAGAGGACTCTTTAAAGTAGAGACACTACATACTGATATACACCTGAACATCAGCAGGAGAGGACTCTTTAAAGTAGAGACACTACATACTGATATACACCTGAACATCAGCAGGAGAGCACTCTTTAAAGTAGAGACACTACATACTGATATACACCTGAACATCAGCAGGAGAGGACTCTTTAAAGTAGAGACACTACATACTGATATACACCTGAACATCAGCAGGAGAGGACTCTTTAAAGTAGAGACACTACATACTGATATACACCTGAACATCAGCAGGAGAGGACTCTTTAAAGTAGAGACACTACATACTGATATACACCTGAACATCAGCAGGAGAGGACTCTTTAAAGTAGAGACACTACATACTGATATACACCTGAACATCAGCAGGAGAGGACTCTTTAAAGTAGAGACACTACATGCTGATATACACCTGAATATCAGCAGGAGAGGACTCTTTAAAGTAGAGACACTACATACTGATATACACCTGAACATCAGCAGGAGAGGACTCTTTAAAGTAGAGACACTACATACTGATATACACCTGAACATCAGCAGGAGAGGACTCTTTAAAGTAGAGACACTACGTACTGATATACACCTGAACATCAGCAGGAGAGGACTCTTTAAAGTAGAGACACTACATACTGATATACACCTGAACATCAGCAGGAGAGGACTCTTTAAAGTAGAGACACTACGTACTGATATACACCTGAACATCAGCAGGAGAGCACTCTTTAAAGTAGAGACACTACATACTGATATACACCTGAACATCAGCAGGAGAGGACTCTTTAAAGTAGAGACACTACATACTGATATACACCTGAACATCAGCAGGAGAGGACTCTTTAAAGTAGAGACACTACGTACTGATATACACCTGAACATCAGCAGGAGAGGACTCTTTAAAGTAGAGACACTACATACTGATATACACCTGAACATCAGCAGGAGAGGACTCTTTAAAGTAGAGACACTACGTACTGATATACACCTGAACATCAGCAGGAGAGCACTCTTTAAAGTAGAGACACTACATACTGATATACACCTGAACATCAGCAGGAGAGGACTCTTTAAAGTAGAGACACTACATACTGATATACACCTGAACATCAGCAGGAGAGGACTCTTTAAAGTAGAGACACTACGTACTGATATACACCTGAACATCAGCAGGAGAGGACTCTTTAAAGTAGAGACACTACATACTGATATACACCTGAACATCAGCAGGAGAGGACTCTTTAAAGTAGAGACACTACGTACTGATATACACCTGAACATCAGCAGGAGAGCACTCTTTAAAGTAGAGACACTACATACTGATATACACCTGAACATCAGCAGGAGAGGACTCTTTAAAGTAGAGACACTACATACTGATATACACCTGAACATCAGCAGGAGAGGACTCTTTAAAGTAGAGACACTACGTACTGATTTAAACCTGAACATCAGCAGGAGAGCACTCTTTAAAGTAGAGACACTACATACTGATATACACCTGAACATCAGCAGGAGAGGACTCTTTAAAGTAGAGACACTACATACTGATATACACCTGAACATCAGCAGGAGAGGACTCTTTAAAGTAGAGACACTACATACTGATATACACCTGAACATCAGCAGGAGAGGACTCTTTAAAGTAGAGACACTACATACTGATATACACCTGAACATCAGCAGGAGAGGACTCTTTAAAGTAGAGACACTACATACTGATATACACCTGAACATCAGCAGGAGAGGACTCTTTAAAGTAGAGACACTACATACTGATATACACCTGAACATCAGCAAGAGAGGACTCTTTAAAGTAGAGACACTACATACTGATATACACCTGCACATCAGCAGGAGAGGACTCTTTAAAGTAGAGACACTACGTACTGATATACACCTGAACATCAGCAGGAGAGGACTCTTTAAAGTAGAGACACTACATACTGATATACACCTGAACATCAGCAGGAGAGGACTCTTTAAAGTAGAGACACTACGTACTGATATACACCTGAACATCAGCAGGAGAGCACTCTTTAAAGTAGAGACACTACATACTGATATACACCTGAACATCAGCAGGAGAGGACTCTTTAAAGTAGAGACACTACATACTGATATACACCTGAACATCAGCAGGAGAGGACTCTTTAAAGTAGAGACACTACGTACTGATATACACCTGAACATCAGCAGGAGAGGACTCTTTAAAGTAGAGACACTACATACTGATATACACCTGAACATCAGCAGGAGAGGACTCTTTAAAGTAGAGACACTACGTACTGATATACACCTGAACATCAGCAGGAGAGCACTCTTTAAAGTAGAGACACTACATACTGATATACACCTGAACATCAGCAGGAGAGGACTCTTTAAAGTAGAGACACTACATACTGATATACACCTGAACATCAGCAGGAGAGGACTCTTTAAAGTAGAGACACTACGTACTGATTTAAACCTGAACATCAGCAGGAGAGCACTCTTTAAAGTAGAGACACTACATACTGATATACACCTGAACATCAGCAGGAGAGGACTCTTTAAAGTAGAGACACTACATACTGATATACACCTGAACATCAGCAGGAGAGGACTCTTTAAAGTAGAGACACTACATACTGATATACACCTGAACATCAGCAGGAGAGGACTCTTTAAAGTAGAGACACTACATACTGATATACACCTGAACATCAGCAGGAGAGGACTCTTTAAAGTAGAGACACTACGTACTGATATACACCTGAACATCAGCAGGAGAGCACTCTTTAAAGTAGAGACACTACATACTGATATACACCTGAACATCAGCAGGAGAGGACTCTTTAAAGTAGAGACACTACATACTGATATACACCTGAACATCAGCAGGAGAGGACTCTTTAAAGTAGAGACACTACATACTGATATACACCTGAACATCAGCAGGAGAGGACTCTTTAAAGTAGAGACACTACATACTGATATACACCTGAACATCAGCAGGAGAGGACTCTTTAAAGTAGAGACACTACGTACTGATATACACCTGAACATCAGCAGGAGAGCACTCTTTAAAGTAGAGACACTACATACTGATATACACCTGAACATCAGCAGGAGAGGACTCTTTAAAGTAGAGACACTACATACTGATATACACCTGAACATCAGCAGGAGAGGACTCTTTAAAGTAG
>JAPTMU010000151.1:275399-277899 GCA_028583405.1 Pogonophryne albipinna | reverse complement strand
GACGACTAAACGTCATCACGCCCACCATTATCCACCTTTAGCTTAGCGGTGGTGACGTGAAGTCATGTGACCGTGCTGTAGTTCGTTTATAGCCCAACATTAGCCACCTTTAGCTTAGCGGTGGTGACGTGAAGTCATGTGACCGTGCTGTAGTTCCTTTATAGCCCAACATTAGCCTCCTTTAGCTTAGCGATGGTGACGTGAAGTCATGTGACCGTGCTGTAGTTCCTTTATAGCCCAACATTAGCCGCCTTTAGCTTAGCGGTGGTGACGTGAAGTCATGTGACCGTGCTGTAGTTCGTTTATAGCCCAACATTAGCCACCTTTAGCTTAGCGGTGGTAACGTGAAGTCATGTGACCGTGCTGTAGTTCCTTTATAGCCCAACATTAGCCGCCTTTAGCTTATGCGGTGGTGACGTGAAGTCATGTGACCGTGTTGTAGTTCCTTTATAGCCCAACATTAGCCGCCTTTAGCTTAGCGGTGGTGACGTGAAGTCATGTGACCGTGTTGTAGTTCCTTTATAGCCCAACATTAGCCGCCTTTAGCTTAGCGGTGGTGACGTGAAGTCATGTGACCGTGCTGTAGTTCCTTTATAGCCCAACATTAGCCTCCTTTAGCTTAGCGGTGGTGACGTGAAGTCATGTGACCGTGCTGTAGTTCCTTTATAGCCCAACGTTAGCCACCTTTAGCTTAGCGGTGGTGAAGTGAAGTCATGTGACCGTGCTGTAGTTCCTTTATAGCCCAACGTTAGCCACCTTTAGCTTAGCGGTGGTGAAGTGAAGTCATGTGACCGTGCTGTAGTTCCTTTATAGCCCAACATTAGCCTCCTTTAGCTTAGCGGTGGTGACGTGAAGTCATGTGACCGTGCTGTAGTTCCTTTATAGCCCAACATTAGCCTCCTTTAGCTTAGCGGTGGTGACGTGAAGTCATGTGACCGTGCTGTAGTTCCTTTATAGCCCAACATTAGCCTCCTTTAGCTTAGCTGTGGTGACGTGAAGTCATGTGACCGTGCTGTAGTTCCTTTATAGCCCAACATTAGCCTCCTTTAGCTTAGCGGTGGTGACGTGAAGTCATGTGACCGTGCTGTAGTTCCTTTATAGCCCAACATTAGCCTCCTTTAGCTTAGCGGTGGTGACGTGAAGTCATGTGACCGTGCTGTAGTTCCTTTATAGCCCAACATTAGCCTCCTTTAGCTTAGCTGTGGTGACGTGAAGTCATGTGACCGTGCTGTAGTTCCTTTATAGCCCAACATTAGCCTCCTTTAGCTTAGCAGTGTACTTTAGTGGCGTAAATTAGATGGGATTTGAGAGCCAAAAGGCCCAACATTTGGCTTCAAAGCCGTGGTCTACAAACGTCCACTCTTACACACAGTCTATATATAGTCCATATTCTATTCTAAGACTACAATGAGACTTTAAACGCCTCATTGTTTCTCATGCAGGTAAATGTGACCTGGAGGCATTAAAGTGTGGTGAGTTCAGGAACCAGGGGAGATGTGCATTTTAGAGTTTATATCAGCCTCTCAGAGACACAAATCCTGCTCATCTCATCGCACACGTTAAACAAAAGGAGTCTTAATCCGGACGCTCTAATCCCCGCTGGGTTTGCAGACGTCTGAAGGCGGCACACTTAATCCCAGAGGCCACAGCCCCCCCCCCACACACACACACACACACACACACACACACACACACCAAAAAGATCCTTTCACTGACGGCATTAATCCCACCCAGACGTCCACACACAGAGGAAGTCCTGCGTCTCTGAGAGGAAACACGGGAACGTTCTCGTTCTGGGGCGGAGGATAATTCCCGCTCTGATGTGGATTTGTGCGGAGATTAAAGCCGGCAAAGATTTATGCATTTTTTAAATGACTGGAATACAAACAGGGAGCATGAACGCTGCAGCGGGAGGTGAAGGGGGAGAGAGCATGAACGCTGCAGCGGGAGGTGAAGGGGAGAGACTCAGATTAACGTCATGATTTATTCATTTCAGCGCAGTGTAAACACGTGGAAGTCGAGGGGGTCACTGCTTCAAGCTTATTATCTTCCTTAAGAGGCACATTCATATTTAGAGGAAGAGGTCGAGTTTATCACAAAGGAGGAAGTCAGTAAACACCACAGAAGAAGAACCTACTGAAATGTGAATATGTAGTGAAGTCTTCTTAGCTGTAGTACAAAACGAATATATGAGTACTTCTCACATCCCTGCTAAAAACCAAGAGCTGAGTATCTTCAGTTTCACTTTTATAATTAACCCAACAAGAATTCACCCAAACGTATAAATAAATGCACACACACATCTATAGGTAAATATAGCATATATATATATTTAGATTTACAAGCTGGTAGACATGCTTTCACTTTTCCTTCCTTCTCAATTCTTTTTTTACACCCTTCCTGAAACACGATCTCACACACACACAATCTCTCTCACACACACACACACACACACACACACGATCTCTCTCACACACACACACACACACACACACACACA
>JAPTMU010000151.1:245399-272899 GCA_028583405.1 Pogonophryne albipinna | reverse complement strand
AGAGAGAAAAAACTACAAAGAGACAAAACTACAGAGACACAACTACAGAGACACAAAACTACAAAGAGACAAAACTACAGAGACTCAAAACTACAAAGACACATAACTACACGTAATGAAAACAAAAAGACACAAAGAGACACAAAGACACAAAACTACAAAGAGACATAACTACACGTAAAGAACACAAAGAGACACAAAGACAACAGAACTACAAACTCCTGCCTCGCTCCATCACTGCGATTATCAGGGCGTGGCGGCCATCTTGGACCCAGGCCCTGAGAGTTTAATTTCATTCTCTGCTGCTTCACACACACACACACACACACACACACACACACACACACACACACACACACACACACACACACACCACACACACACACACACACACACACACACACACACACACACACACACACACACACACACACACACACACACACACACACACACACACACACACACACACACACACACACACACACACACACACACACACACACACACACACACACACACACACACACACACACCCCCTCCATATGTGCAGCAGAGAGGGACAAACAGGAGGGGAAATCAAACGCACCCCGAGGCTGAGACTCTTTAAGGAAGTCAAACAGCCTCTGAAGTCCCGTCTGCTGAGAGGAGTCTGGATGTTTAGAGGAAACAAGTCAAACCTCAGGACGAAGGAATAAATAAGGACGTTATCGTTTTTAAAAATCTGATTATTTCAAGAAAAGAAGGCGATAAATATCAACTTAAAAGCTTGAAAGGGAGTTTGAATTGCACATGGAGATCATGTTTTTTCAAAGAGATAGAGTCTCTCTCTCTCTCTCTCACACACACACACACACACACACACACACACACACACACACACACACACACACACACACACACACACACACACACACACACACACACACACACACACACACACACACACACACACACACACACACACACACACACACACACACACACACACACACACACACACACACACACACACACACACACACACACACACACACACACACACACACACACACACACACACACACACACACACACACACACACACATACAGTAAACAAACTCCTAATGACCTTCTTTAATTGCTTTTGTTGCTAATTGGTTTACATGAAGTCTCTGGAGAGACACAGTGTGTTATATTGAATACACATCGGATTATTAGAAATACATCAATCAAACACAACGTACGTGATAAGGGGCGGGACATCTCTAAGCTGGTTGACCAATCAAAACAGAGCTCACCAGCTAACCAATCAGAGCAGACTGGGCTCTGGTTTCAGACAGAGGGTGAAAAGAGGTGCTGCAGCTCAGGCAGTATGAGACACTACATACTGATACACACCTGAACATCAGCAGGAGAGGACTCTTTAAAGTAGAGACACTACATACTGATATACACCTGAACATCAGCAGGAGAGGACTCTTTAAAGTAGAGACACTACATACTGATATACACCTGAACATCAGCAGGAGAGGACTCTTTAAAGTAGAGACACTACATACTGATATACACCTGAACATCAGCAGGAGAGGACTCTTTAAAGTAGAGACACTACATACTGATATACACCTGAACATCAGCAGGAGAGGACTCTTTAAAGTAGATACACTACATACTGATATACACCTGAACATCAGCAGGAGAGGACTCTTTAAAGTAGATACACTACATACTGATATACACCTGAACATCAGCAGGAGAGGACTCTTTAAAGTAGATACACTACATACTGATATACACCTGAACATCAGCAGGAGAGGACTCTTTAAAGTAGAGACACTACATACTGATATACACCTGAACATCAGCAGGAAGAGAACTCTTTAAGTAGAGACACTACATTGCTGATATACACCTGACCATCAGCAGGAGAGGACTCTTTTAAAGTAGAGACACTACATACTGATATACACCCTGAACATCAGCAGGAGAGGACTCTTTAAAGTAGAAGAGACACTACATTACTGATACACACCTGAACATCAGCAGGAGAGGACTCTTTAAGTAGAGACACTACATACTGATATACACCTGAACATCAGCAGGAGAGGACTCTTTAAAGTAGAGACACTACATACTGATATACACCTGAACATCAGCAGGAGAGGACTCTTTAAAGTAGAGACACTACATACTGATATACACCTGAAACATCAGCAGGAGAGGACTCTTTAAAGTAGAGACACTACATACTGATATACACCTGAACATCAGCAGGAGAGGACTCTTTAAAGTAGATACACTACATACTGATATACACCTGAACATCAGCAGGAGAGGACTCTTTAAAGTAGATACACTACATACTGATATACACCTGAACATCAGCAGGAGAGGACTCTTTAAAGTAGATACACTACATACTGATATACACCTGAACATCAGCAGGAGAGGACTCTTTAAAGTAGAGACAACTACATACTGATATACACCTGAACATCAGCAGGAGAGAACTCTTTAAAGTAGAGACACTACATGCTGATATACACCTGACCATCAGCAGGAGAGGACTCTTTAAAGTAGAGACACTACATACTGATATACACCTGAACATCAGCAGGAGAGGACTCTTTAAAGTAGAGACACTACACACTGATATACACCTGAACATCAGCAGGAGAGGACTCTTTAAAGTAGAGACACTACATACTGATATACACCTTGAACATCAGCAGGAGAGGACTCTTTAAAGTAGAGACACTACATACTGATATACACCTGAACATCAGCAGGAGAGGGACTCTTTAAAGTAGAGACACTACATACTGATATACACCTGAACATCAGCAGCAGAGGACTCTTTAAAGTAGAGACACTACAATCCTGATACACACCTGAACATCAGCAGGAGAGGACTCTTTAAAGTAGAGACACTACATACTGATATACACCTGAACATCAGCAGGAGAGGACTCTTTAAAGTAGAGACAATACATACTGATATACACCTGAACATCAGCAGGAGAGAACTCTTTAAAGTAGAGACACTACATACTGATATACACCTGAACATCAGCAGGAGAGGACTCTTTAAAGTAGAGACACTACATACTGATATACACCTGAACATCAGCAGGAGAGAACTCTTTTAAAGTAGAGACACTACATACTGATATACACCTGAACATCAGCAGGAGAGGACTCTTTAAAGTAGAGACACTACATACTGATATACACCTGAACATCAGCAGGAGAGGACTCTTTAAAGTAGAGACACTACATACTGATATACACCTGAACATCAGCAGGAGAGAACTCTTTAAAGTAGAGACACTACATACTGATATACACCTGAACATCAGCAGGAGAGAACTCTTTAAAGTAGAGACACTACATACTGATATACACCTGAACATCAGCAGGAGAGGACTCTTTAAAGTAGAGACACTACATACTGATATACACCTGAACATCAGCAGGAGAGAACTCTTTAAAGTAGAGACACTACATACTGATATACACCTGAACATCAGCAGGAGAGGACTCTTTAAAGTAGAGACACTACATACTGATATACACCTGAACATCAGCAGGAGAGAACTCTTTAAAGTAGAGACACTACATACTGATATACACCTGAACATCAGCAGGAGAGGACTCTTTAAAGTAGAGACACTACACACTGATATACACCTGAACATCAGCAGGAGAGGACTCTTTAAAGTAGAGACACTACATACTGATATACACCTGAACATCAGCAGGAGAGGACTCTTTAAAGTAGAGACACTACATACTGATATACACCTGAACATCAGCAGGAGAGGACTCTTTAAAGTAGAGACACTACATACTGATATACACCTGAACATCAGCAGGAGAGGACTCTTTAAAGTAGATACACTACATACTGATATACACCTGAACATCAGCAGGAGAGGACTCTTTAAAGTAGATACACTACATACTGATATACACCTGAACATCAGCAGGAGAGGACTCTTTAAAGTAGATACACTACATACTGATATACACCTGAACATCAGCAGGAGAGGACTCTTTAAAGTAGAGACACTACATACTGATATACACCTGAACATCAGCAGGAGAGAACTCTTTAAAGTAGAGACACTACATGCTGATATACACCTGACCATCAGCAGGAGAGGACTCTTTAAAGTAGAGACACTACATACTGATATACACCTGAACATCAGCAGGAGAGGACTCTTTAAAGTAGAGACACTACACACTGATATACACCTGAACATCAGCAGGAGAGGACTCTTTAAAGTAGAGACACTACATACTGATATACACCTGAACATCAGCAGGAGAGGACTCTTTAAAGTAGAGACACTACATACTGATATACACCTGAACATCAGCAGAGAGGACTCTTTAAAGTAGAGACACTACATACTGATATACACCTGAACATCAGCAGCAGAGGACTCTTTAAAGTAGAGACACTACATCCTGATACACACCTGAACATCAGCAGGAGAGGACTCTTTAAAGTAGAGACACTACATACTGATATACACCTGAACATCAGCAGGAGAGGACTCTTTAAAGTAGAGACACTACATACTGATATACACCTGAACATCAGCAGGAGAGGACTCTTTAAAGTAGAGACACTACACACTGATATACACCTGAACATCAGCAGGAGAGGACTCTTTAAAGTAGAGACACTACATACTGATATACACCTGAACATCAGCAGGAGAGGACTCTTTAAAGTAGATACACTACATACTGATATACACCTGAACATCAGCAGGAGAGGACTCTTTAAAGTAGATACACTACATACTGATATACACCTGAACATCAGCAGGAGAGGACTCTTTAAAGTAGAGACACTACATACTGATATACACCTGAACATCAGCAGGAGAGAACTCTTTAAAGTAGAGACACTACATGCTGATATACACCTGACCATCAGCAGGAGAGGACTCTTTAAAGTAGAGACACTACATACTGATATACACCTGAACATCAGCAGGAGAGGACTCTTTAAAGTAGAGACACTACACACTGATATACACCTGAACATCAGCAGGAGAGGACTCTTTAAAGTAGAGACACTACATACTGATATACACCTGAACATCAGCAGGAGAGGACTCTTTAAAGTAGAGACACTACATACTGATATACACCTGAACATCAGCAGGAGAGGACTCTTTAAAGTAGAGACACTACATACTGATATACACCTGAACATCAGCAGCAGAGGACTCTTTAAAGTAGAGACACTACATCCTGATACACACCTGAACATCAGCAGGAGAGGACTCTTTAAAGTAGAGACACTACATACTGATATACACCTGAACATCAGCAGGAGAGGACTCTTTAAAGTAGAGACAATACATACTGATATACACCTGAACATCAGCAGGAGAGAACTCTTTAAAGTAGAGACACTACATACTGATATACACCTGAACATCAGCAGGAGAGGACTCTTTAAAGTAGAGACACTACATACTGATATACACCTGAAACATCAGCAGGAGAGAACTCTTTAAAGTAGAGACACTACATACTGATATACACCTGAACATCAGCAGGAGAGGACTCTTTAAAGTAGAGACACTACATACTGATATACACCTGAACATCAGCAGGAGAGAACTCTTTAAAGTAGAGACACTACATACTGATATACACCTGAACATCAGCAGGAGAGAACTCTTTAAAGTAGAGACACTACATACTGATATACACCTGAACATCAGCAGGAGAGGACTCTTTAAAGTAGAGACACTACACACTGATATACACCTGAACATCAGCAGGAGAGGACTCTTTAAAGTAGAGACACTACATACTGATATACACCTGAACATCAGCAGGAGAGAACTCTTTAAAGTAGAGACACTACATACTGATATACACCTGAACATCAGCAGGAGAGGACTCTTTAAATTAGAGACACTACATCCTGATACACACCTGAACATCAGCAGGAGAGGACTCTTTAAAGTAGAGACACTACATACTGATATACACCTGAACATCAGCAGGAGAGGACTCTTTAAAGTAGAGACAATACATACTGATATACACCTGAACATCAGCAGGAGAGAACTCTTTAAAGTAGAGACACTACATACTGATATACACCTGAACATCAGCAGGAGAGGACTCTTTAAAGTAGAGACACTACATACTGATATACACCTGAACATCAGTAGGAGAGGACTCTTTAAAGTAGAGACACTACATACTGATATACACCTGAACATCAGCAGGAGAGGACTCTTTAAAGTAGAGACACTACATACTGATATACACCTGAACATCAGCAGGAGAGGACTCTTTAAAGTAGAGACACTACATACTGATATACACCTGAACATCAGCAGGAGAGGACTCTTTAAAGTAGAGACACTACATACTGATATACACCTGAACATCAGCTGGAGAGGACTCTTTAAAGTAGAGACACTACATACTGATATACACCTGAACATCAGCAGGAGAGGACTCTTTAAAGTAGAGACACTACACACTGATATACACCTGAACATCAGCAGGAGAGGACTCTTTAAAGTAGAGACACTACATACTGATATACATCTGAACATCAGCAGGAGAGGACTCTTTAAAGTAGAGACACTACATACTGATATACACCTGAACATCAGCAGGAGAGGACTCTTTAAAGTACACATTATGATGCGTTCAGGTTCTTTTTTTGTAAAAATCTGTATTGGTTGAAGGTAAATTACAACGTTGTCGTGATGCGTTCAGATCCAGTGGGACATTTGAATGAATCCAGGTGTTTTAAAGAGGTCATTATGAAACCAGTATGCTGACACTATTTAAAGAGGCTTAGGGTTGTTACCGTGGCATTGAGTCTTTAAAGAGGAATTTAGAGTTTGTCTTAATTACTAAATGTCTTACATCCCTAAATAACTATGTTTGACTACATCTATTATAGTTGGTAGATCTGCAGGACTGAACCCTCTCAGCGACGTGTGGTCACTGGTCTGAATTCCCCGATTGAACCCGCAGAGAGGAGGACACGGGGAAACCTCATCTCCTCTCCACATTTAAAAGAAGATTGCATTGTCAGTTTTTCCAATATATGAATCATATCATGAAATAGAGGCTGCATTAAACACACTGCCTTTAAACATTAAAGGTGGGGTAGGTAAGTTTGAGAAACCAGCTCGAGATACACTTGTTGTTATATTCCATGGAATGCTCTCAACATCCTGATAGCAATGAATATCTGAAGTGCTTTGACAACAAATCCATAAAAACATCATCAGTGGAAGCCGTAGTTCTGTAAAAAGCACGACCAATCATCTGAGCCGGCTAAAGTAACTGGATGGCCTACCTGCCTGTCAGCCTTCCATCTGTGCACAAACTGACCTCGTGCCCTCATTGGTCATGTGCGCGTTCCTGTGTGTTGGAGGAGGGGCTCTGTGAGGAAGTGGCAGATTTTCTCCGGTTGTGTATTTTCAAATTCTAGCCACTCGAGCTGGTTTCTCCAAACTTACCTACCCCACCTTTAAGCACCTCTTCTATCATGCATTCACCAATACACCCGTGCACGTGAAGAACAGCTGCACAAGCTGTCTGATGTGCACGGGTCACTCTCTGGATCATAATATTAGAAAACGTGCGTCCCAGTGTCTCTGCGTCCAACGTGAGGCGTTCACATGTCTGAGTCACTATGATGTGAAAAGGAGCTTTTAAAGAGTGCGGTGTCGATGCGTCAGAAGACATTTAGAGGTGATTTAAAATCAGAGAACATTTGATAATCACCTGTGATCTGCAGAGCGCTTCTCTGGGCGCGAGCCGCTGCCACACTCAGGAACTCAAGAAACGGTCAATAATCACGGAGGAATCTGGGTTTGAAAAACTCCAGAAACACTCAAACCAAATGCAACTCAAACTCTGCAGTCAGGAGATAAAGAGAATATTATCATCTATTCTACAATTATCAACCGGTATGATGCAGCTCTGACACACACACACACACACACACACACACACACACACACACACACACACACACACACACACACACACACACACACACACACACACACACACACACACACACACACACACACACACACACACACACACACACACACACACACACACACACACACACACACACACATTGCTGGTTGCAATGTATTTCTTTGCAGTCCTTATTGTCAGTCTTCATTCATTTTTTAGTCTTTATTTATTCGACTTTTCGATTATCTGTTTTTTCATTATCAGTATTTATCGGATTGTCTATTTCTTGTATTTATTTGTATATTTAAATACAGTTATAGGCATTTCTCTACAGGACTTATTGTCAATTAAATGTTGGTATTTCTGTATTGATTTCCCTTCAGACGCATTTCTTTGCAGTACTATTTCATCATTTGATTTATTGCCAGTATTTATGAATGCATTAATTTATTTACAGTAAGTGCATAATAATGTATTTATTTTTATATTTTATTATTTATCCATCAACTATTTTCTCTTTCCTCTCAGCTTCTGTTTAAAACATTTCAAAGTGTTTTATCCTGAGGTCAGCGGAAAAGGAATTTTGATGGAGAAAGGGAGGAGATTTTCCGGATGGAAACTTGGAAACTGAAACTCTCCCATGTTTTCTCCCCCCTTCTCTCTCTCTTTCTCCCCCACTCTCTTTACTATCTTACCTTTGAAGGTGTCTGCCCGCGCGCCCGTTAGTCCGCTCAGGGAAATCAGCGCGAGGAGCAAAGTTAGTGCGCGCTCCATGTTGGAGAGAACCTACAGAAACTCCACTTCTTCTGCTTCTGTAGTTCCTCTGTCCCTCTGTCTGTCCTCCACTCTTCTTCTCCTGCTGTAGTTCCTCTATGTCTCTGTCTGTCCACTTCTTCTTCTCCTCCTCTGTCTCTCCTCCACTTCTTCTTCTCTTGCCGTAGTTCCTCTGTGTTCTGCTTATTCTGTAGTTCCTTCCACTTCTTTTTCTCCGCTGCGGTTTCTCTGATTCTTCTCCTGCTGTTTCTTTGACTTCTTATTCTTCTTCTGTTTCTTCTCCTTCTGTAGTTTCTCTGCTGTTAAACTCCACTTCTCGTTCTTCTTCTCCTGTTGTAGTTCCTCTGTAGTTTCCTGTCTGCAGAGAGACAGACAGACAGGCTCCGGTATTTCTCTCCGGTTTCTCCTCCGTGTCTCAGACCGGAGACTGACTCCGTTTACCGAGCAGCCTCTGACGTCACAGGGGGGAGAGAGAGAGAGGGAGAGAGAGACAGAGAGAGAGAGCGAGAGAGAGAGCGAGAGACGGAGAGAGAGACGGAGAGAGGGAGAAAGCACTTTATTTGACCGATATTTAAATTATTTTTGTGACTTTTCTGTATTTCTATTCTTAAGAACCTCACTTTTGTATGTGTTATATTATAATAGATGACACTCACTTTATTTTAATATATTTAAAATATTAACATGTACTTTTATTTATTTTTATCTTTCATATTAGTGTTTATTTTGTATTATTATTTTAGATTACATCCTTTATTATATGAACATTAAATTGTATATTTTTAATGAATTATTTATTTGGGGAGAAAAAGTTCTGTATTTTTATTCTTAATCAACTAATTGAGCTTACATTTGTATTTTTCTTATATTTGTAATGTTCACTGTATTTTACGTAATTTAATAAATGTTCATATTTTAAACGTGTTTTATTGTAATTCCTCCGCACAGATGTTGCTCTCACGGTGAGTCAGAGGGACCATGCTGCCCCCTGCCGGCCGCTTTCAGTACTGCACCTTTAAAAACTCACTAAATATCAGATTTCATTTCTAAATTCTGCTCATTCCTCAGCTGTGCTGCATAGCTCACTGTTTAATCACCGACAGGGAGTTAACCTGCTTTTACACTCACTATTCCCACTGGGAAAACTCATTTTAATCCAAGAAATAGCTAAATTAATTAGTTTTTTTTAAAGAAATGTAAAAAATGTTACGTCTTGTGTTGAAAATATGCAAAAGGTTAATTATGTAATGACATTCTTGACCCATAAATAGACAATTTAAACTCCTGAATGTGTTTTTGTATATTTGAGAGCGTTGTTATTCCTGTTCTCTCTGTACAGAACTGCCCTGCAGATTTTCCACATGTTTAATGAGTTTTTTCTCTCGAAATAAAGTGAAACAAAGTGCGTCATTCTGTTGCTCTCTGCTGCCCCCTGCGGACAGACTGAGGTACTGCAGGAGCAATAATAATATAATACAGTCATTAAACTAATTAACTACAATAATACAAATATATTAATCATTCTAAAAATAAGGATAACATATTTAAACTATAATAATATATTTACATACGTCTAAATAATAATCAAAATTATACAAAATAAATACCAATATCATAAATATTAAAACAATTAAACTAATTAACTACAATAATACAAACACAAATATATTATAATTAAAAACAATAAACAATAATAAAAAATCCAATAATAAAAATACTCACATCGCACGACAAATAAAGACAACTGGTTTCTAAAAGGTCATTTATAATAATTGAATTTCCATTTGTTAGTCCAATTTATAAACAGTGACAAGGAGCTCGAGCAGCAGCTAAGACTTCACAAATTATTATTTATTTAAAATGAAATGTAGCTTCTTATGAAGAGATTTAACTTCCACCAAAACTACAAAATCTAAGAAAATAAAACATTCAGAATAATAATAAATAAATGCACTCACGCACAGTCTGACATAAACAAATAAATAACAATAAAATCCCCTCTAAATAACTTTAAAGAGTCCTCTCCTGCTGATGTTCAGGTGTATATCAGTATGTAGTGTCTCTACTTTAAAGAGTCCTCTCCTGCTGATGTTTCAGGTGTATATCAGTATGTAGTGTCTCTACTTTAAAGAGTCCTCTCCTGCTGATGTTCAGGTGTATATCAGTATGTAGTGTCTCTACTTTAAAGAGTGCTCTCCTGCTGATGTTCAGGTGTATATCCGTATGTAGTGTCTCTACTTAAAGAGTCCTCTCCTGCTGATGTTCAGGTGTATATCAGTGTGTAGTGTCTCTACTTTAAAGAGTCCTCTCCTGCTGATGTTCAGGTGTATATCAGTATGTAGTGTCTCTACTTTAAAGAGTCCTCTCCTGCTGATGTTCAGGTGTGTATCAGCATGTAGTGTCTCTACTTTAAAGAGTCCTCTCCTGCTGATGTTCAGGTGTATATCAGTATGTAGTGTCTCTACTTTAAAGAGTCCTCTCCTGCTGATGTTCAGGTGTATATCAGTATGTAGTGTCTCTACTTTAAAGAGTGCTCTCCTGCTGATGTTCAGGTGTATATCCGTATGTAGTGTCTCTACTTTAAAGAGTCCTCTCCTGCTGATGTTCAGGTGTATATCAGTATGTAGTGTCTCTACTTTAAAGAGTCCTCTCTGCTGATGTTCAGTGTGTATCAGTATGTAGTGTCTCTACTTTAAAGAGTCCTCTCCTGCTGATGTTCAGGTGTATATCAGTATGTAGTGTCTCTACTTTAAAGAGTCCTCTCCTGCTGATGTTCAGGTGTATATCAGTATGTAGTGTCTCTACTTTAAAGAGTCCTCTCCTGCTGATGTTCAGGTGTATATCGTATGTAGTGTCTCTACTTTAAAGAGTCCTCTCCTGCTGATGTTCAGGTGTATCAGTATGTAGTGTCTCTACTTTAAAGAGTCCTCTCCTGCTGATGTTCAGGTGTATATCAGTATGTAGTGTCTCTACTTTAAAGAGTCCTCTCCTGCTGATGTTCAGGTGTATATCAGTATGTAGTGTCTCTACTTTAAAGAGTCCTCTCCTGCTGATGTTCAGGTGTATATCAGTATGTAGTGTCTCTACTTTAAAGAGTCCTCTCCTGCTGATGTTCAGGTGTATATCAGTATGTAGTGTCTTACTTTAAAGAGTCCTCTCCTGCTGATGTTCAGGTGATATCAGTATGTAGTGTCTCTACTTTAAAGAGTCCTCTCCTGCTGAGTTCAGGTGTATATCAGTATGTAGTGTCTCTATTAAAGAGTCCTCTCCTGCTGATGTTCAGGTGTATATCAGTATGTAGTGTCTCTACTTTAAAGAGTCCTCTCCTGCTGATGTTCAGGTGTATATCAGTATATAGTGTCTCTACTTTAAAGAGTCCTCTCCTGCTGATGTTCAGGTGTATATCAGTATGTAGTGTCTCTACTTTAAAGAGTCCTCTCCTGCTGATGTTCAGGTGTATATCAGTATGTAGTGTCTCTACTTTAAAGAGTCCTCTCCTGCTGATGTTCAGGTGTATATCAGTATGTAGTGTCTCTACTTTAAAGAGTCCTCTCCTGCTGATGTTCAGGTGTATATCAGTATGGAGTGTCTCTACTTTAAAGAGTCCTCTCCTGCTGATGTTCAGGTGTATATCAGTATGTAGTGTCTCTACTTTAAAGAGTCCTCTCCTGCTGATGTTCAGGTGATATCAGTATGTAGTGTCTCTACTTTAAAGAGTCCTCTCCTGATGATGTTCAGGTGTATATCAGTATGTAGTGTCTCTACTTTAAAGAGTCCTCTCCTGCTGATGTTCAGGTGTATATCAGTATGTAGTGTCTCTACTTTAAAGAGTCCTCTCCTGCTGATGTTCAGGTGTATATCAGTATGTAGTGTCTCTACTTTAAAGAGTCCTCTCCTGCTGATGTTCAGGGTATATCAGTATGTAGTGTCTCTACTTTAAAGAGTCCTCTCCTGCTGATGTTCAGGTGTATATCAGTATGTAGTGTCTCTACTTTAAAGAGTCCTCTCCTGCTGATGTTCAGGTGTATATCAGTATGTAGTGTCTCTACTTTAAAGAGTCCTCTCCTGCTGATGTTCAGGTGTATATCAGTATGTAGTGTCTCTACTTTAAAGAGTCCTCTCCTGCTGATGTTCAGGTGTATATCAGTATGTAGTGTCTCTACTTTAAAGAGTCCTCTCCTGCTGATGTTCAGGTGTATATCAGTATGTAGTGTCTCTACTTTAAAGAGTCCTCTCCTGCTGATGTTCAGGTGTATATCAGTATGTAGTGTCTCTACTTTAAAGAGTCCTCTCCTGCTGATGGTCAGGTGTATATCAGTATGTAGTGTCTCTACTTTAAAGAGTCCTCTCCTGCTGATGTTCAGGTGTATATCAGTATGTAGTGTCTCTACTTTAAAGAGTCCTCTCCTGCTGATGTTCAGGTGTATATCAGTATGTAGTGTCTCTACTTTAAAGAGTCCTCTCCTGCTGATGTTCAGGTGTATATCAGTATGTAGTGTCTCTACTTTAAAGAGTCCTCTCCTGCTGATGTTCAGGTGTATATCAGTATGTAGTGTCTCTACTTTAAAGAGTCCTCTCCTGCTGATGTTCAGGTGTATATCAGTATGTAGTGTCTCTACTTTAAAGAGTCCTCTCCTGCTGATGTTCAGGTGTATATCAGTATGTAGTGTCTCTACTTTAAAGAGTCCTCTCCTGCTGATGGTCAGGTGTATATCAGTATGTAGTGTCTCTACTTTAAAGAGTCCTCTCCTGCTGATGTTCAGGTGTATATCAGTATGTAGTGTCTCTACTTTAAAGAGTCCTCTCCTGCTGATGTTCAGGTGTATATCAGTATGTAGTGTCTCTACTTTAAAGAGTCCTCTCCTGCTGATGTTCAGGTGTATATTAGTATGTAGTGTCTCTACTTTAAAGAGTCCTCTCCTGCTGATGTTCAGGTGTATATCAGTATGTAGTGTCTCTACTTTAAAGAGTCCTCTCCTGCTGATGTTCAGGTGTATATCAGTATGTAGTGTCTCTACTTTAAAGAGTCCTCTCCTGCTGATGTTCAGGTGTATATCAGTATGTAGTGTCTCTACTTTAAAGAGTCCTCTCCTGCTGATGTTCAGGTGTATATCAGTATGTAGTGTCTCTACTTTAAAGAGTCCTCTCCAGCTGATGTTCAGGTGTATATCAGTATGTAGTGTCTCTACTTTAAAGAGTCCTCTCCTGCTGATGTTCAGGTGTATATCAGTATGTAGTGTCTCTACTTTAAAGAGTCCTCTCCTGCTGATGTTCAGGTGTATATCAGTATGTAGTGTCTCTACTTTAAAGAGTCCTCTCCTGCTGATGTTCAGGTGTATATCAGTATGTAGTGTCTCTACTTTAAAGAGTCCTCTCCTGCTGATGGTCAGGTGTATATCAGTATGTAGTGTCTCTACTTTAAAGAGTCCTCTCCTGCTGATGTTCAGGTGTATATCAGTATGTAGTGTCTCTACTTTAAAGAGTCCTCTCCTGCTGATGTTCAGGTGTATATCAGTATGTAGTGTCTCTACTTTAAAGAGTCCTCTCCTGCTGATGTTCAGGTGTATATCAGTATGTAGTGTCTCTACTTTAAAGAGTCCTCTCCTGCTGATGTTCAGGTGTATATCAGTATGTAGTGTCTCTACTTTAAAGAGTCCTCTCCTGCTGATGTTCAGGTGTATATCAGTATGTAGTGTCTCTACTTTAAAGAGTCCTCTCCTGCTGATGTTCAGGTGTATATCAGTATGTAGTGTCTCTACTTTAAAGAGTCCTCTCCTGCTGATGTTCAGGTGTATATCAGTATGTAGTGTCTCTACTTTAAAGAGTCCTCTCCTGCTGATGTTCAGGTGTATATCAGTATGTAGTGTCTCTACTTTAAAGAGTCCTCTCCTGCTGATGTTCAGGTGTATATCAGTATGTAGTGTCTCTACTTTAAAGAGTCCTCTCCTGCTGATGTTCAGGTGTATATCAGTATGTAGTGTCTCTACTTTAAAGAGTCCTCTCCTGCTGATGTTCAGGTGTATATCAGTATGTAGTGTCTCTACTTTAAGAGTCCTCTCCTGCTGATGTCAGGTGTATATCAGTATGTAGTGTCTCTACTTTAAAGAGTCCTCTCCTGCTGATGTTCAGGTGTATATCAGTATGTAGTGTCTCTACTTTAAAGAGTCCTCTCCTGCTGATGTTCAGGTGTATATCAGTATGTAGTGTCTCTACTTTAAAGAGTCCTCTCCTGCTGATGTTCAGGTGTATATCAGTATGTAGTGTCTCTACTTTAAAGAGTCCTCTCCTGCTGATGTTCAGGTGTATATCAGTATGTAGTGTCTCTACTTTAAAGAGTCCTCTCCTGCTGATGTTCAGGTGTATATCAGTATGTAGTGTCTCTACTTTAAAGAGTCCTCTCCTGCTGATGTTCAGGTGTATATCAGTATGTAGTGTCTCTACTTTAAAGAGTCCTCTCCTGCTGATGTCAGGTGTATATCAGTATGTAGTGTCTCTACTTTAAAGAGTCCTCTCCTGCTGATGTTCAGGTGTATATCAGTATGTAGTGTCTCTACTTTAAAGAGTCCTCTCCTGCTGATGTTCAGGTGTATCAGTATGTAGTGTCTCTACTTTAAAGAGTCCTCTCCTGCTGATGTCAGGTGTATATCAGTATGTAGTGTCTCTACTTTAAAGAGTCCTCTCCTGCTGATGTTCAGGTGTATATCAGTATGTAGTGTCTCTACTTTAAAGAGTCCTCTCCTGCTGATGTTCAGGTGTATATCAGTATGTAGTGTCTCTACTTTAAAGAGTCCTCTCCTGCTGATGTTCAGGTGTATATCAGTATGTAGTGTCTCTACTTTAAAGAGTCCTCTCCTGCTGATGTTCAGGTGTATATCAGTATGTAGTGTCTCTACTTTAAAGAGTCCTCTCCTGCTGATGTTCAGGTGTATATCAGTATGTAGTGTCTCTACTTTAAAGAGTCCTCTCCTGCTGATGTTCAGGTATATCAGTATGTAGTGTCTCTACTTTAAAGAGTCCTCTCCTGCTGATGTCCAGGTGTATATCAGTATGTAGTGTCTCTACTTTAAAGAGTCCTCTCCTGCTGATGTCCAGGTGTATATCAGTATGTAGTGTCTCTACTTTAAAGAGTCCTCTCCTGCTGATGTTCAGGTGTATATCAGTATGTAGTGTCTCTACTTTAAAGAGTCCTCTCCTGCTGATGTCAGGTGTATATCAGTATGTAGTGTCTCTACTTTAAAGAGTCCTCTCCTGCTGATGTTCAGGTGTATATCAGTATGTAGTGTCTCTACTTTAAAGAGTCCTCTCCTGCTGATGTTCAGGTGGATATCAGTATGTAGTGTCTCTACTTTAAAGAGTCCTCTCCTGCTGATGTTCAGGTGTATATCAGTATGTAGTGTCTCTACTTTAAAGAGTCCTCTCCTGCTGATGTCAGGTGTATATCAGTATGTAGTGTCTCTACTTTAAAGAGTCCTCTCCTGCTGATGTCAGGTGTATATCAGTATGTAGTGTCTCTACTTTAAAGAGTCCTCTCCTGCTGATGTCAGGTGTATATCAGTATGTAGTGTCTCTACTTTAAAGAGTCCTCTCCTGCTGATGTTCAGGTGTATATCAGTATGTAGTGTCTCTACTTTAAAGAGTCCTCTCCTGCTGATGTTCAGGTGTATATCAGTATGTAGTGTCTCTACTTTAAAGAGTCCTCTCCTGCTGATGTTCCAGGTGTATATCAGTATGTAGTGTCTCTACTTTAAAGAGTCCTCTCCTGCTGATGTTCAGGTGTATATCAGTATGTAGTGTCTCTACTTTAAAGAGTCCTCTCCTGCTGATGTTCAGGTGTATATCAGTATGTAGTGTCTCTACTTTAAAGAGTCCTCTCCTGCTGATGTTCAGGTGTATATCAGTATGTAGTGTCTCTACTTTAAAGAGTCCTCTCCTGCTGATGTTCAGGTGTATATCAGTATGTAGTGTCTCTACTTTAAAGAGTCCTCTCCTGCTGATGTTCCAGGTGTATATCAGTATGTAGTGTCTCTACTTTAAAGAGTCCTCTCCTGCTGATGTTCAGGTGTATATCAGTATGTAGTGTCTCTACTTTAAAGAGTCCTCTCCTGCTGATGTTCAGGTGTATATCAGTATGTAGTGTCTCTACTTTAAAGAGTCCTCTCCTGTGATGTCAGGTGTATATCAGTATGTAGTGTCTCTACTTTAAAGAGTCCTCTCCTGTTGTATCAGGTGTCTTCGTATGTAGTATCAGTATGTATATTCTGACATTAAGACAATTATTTTTTGTATAACAAGATTTCTGAAGTGTTTAATATGCAAATGAGTCCCCCTCTAAGCCCCGCCCCCTCTAGGTGCTCCTCAGGTAGCTGTACAGTCTGCTCAGCCCCCCCTCCAGCACCTCCTTCACTGGTTTTATCAGAGGTTGTGAACAATATGAAGTCCTTTATCCAGAGGGTGAAACGCCAACCTCTCCAACCGACACAACTGGTGCAGCTCCTGGAAACAAACATGGCCGCCTTCTTCATCACCTTCTTCATCATCAACAGGATCTCGTTATATCTTAATTTGAAAAGATGGAGTTACCTCAGGGACGTCTTTAATGTCGTTAAAGTCCAGATTCAGCAGCTCCAGCCTGGAGGAAGACAATCAATTAACAGGTGAGATGAAGATACCTGAGTATTACCTGTACAGGTGAAGTTACCTGGTGAATGGAGACACTTAAAGTGGTGTTACCCTGATATGTAATTACCTGGTGAGGTGGAGTAACCTGTGTGTTACCTGTACAGGTGTGTGGTGTTACCTTTAGAGGTGTAGTTACCTTGTGAGGTTTAAGTACCCGGTGAGGTGGAGTTAACCTGGATTAAGTTACCTGAGGTAGAGTTACCTGGGATGCTGCTACCTGTACAGGTGTAGTTACCTGGTGAAATGGAGACACTTAAGGTGGTGTTACCCTGAGATGGTGTTACCTGGTAGGAGAGTGTTAGCTAAGGTGGAGTTACCTGGTGAGTTTGGAGTTACCTGTAAAGGTGTAGTTACCTTTTGTAGTTAAGTAATGATGTGGTGTTACCTGGTAGGGTACTGCTACCTGTACAGGTGAAGTTACCTGGTGAGCTGGAGTTAGCTGGTGGTGTGGTTATACCTGAGATGTAGTTACATGTACAGGTGGTGTAGTTACCTTTGTTTAACCTGTACAGGTGTGGCAACAGGTGTAGTTTCAGGTGTAGTTACATGTGCAGGTGGTGTAGTTACCTGGTGAGGCAGCAGAGGCCTTTGGGCAGGGAGTGGAGGTTGTTGCCCTCGACGATGAGGATCTTCAGCTCCGTCAGAGACTGGAGGTTCTCCGCCAGGTTCTCCAGACGGTTCCCGGCCAGGTGGAGGAACACCTGGATGAGTACAGGTGGAGGAGGTGAAGCTATAACCAGGTGTGTACAGGTGTTTACAGGTGTGTACAGGTGTTTACAGGTGTGTACAGGTGTGTACAGGTGTGTACAGGTGTTTACAGGTATGTACAGGTGTTTACAGATGTTTACAGGTGTGTACAGGTGTGTACAGGTGTTTACAGGTGTTTACAGGTGTGTACAGGTGTGTACAGGTGTGTACATGTGTGTACAGGTGTTTACAGGTGTGTACAGGTGTGTACAGGTGTGTACAGGTGTATACAGGTGTATACAGGTGTGTACAGGTGTATACAGGTGTTTACAGGTGTGTACAGGTGTGTACAGGTGTATACAGGTGTGTACAGGAGTTTACCAGAGCCTTCATGCTGTACACGGCCCCCGGCAGGTGTAGCATCTGGTTCTGACTCAGGTTCAGCTTCCTGAGTCGGGTCAGACTGCAGAGAGACGCCGGCAGAGAGGAGAGCTGGTTGTTGGCCAGACTCAGGACCTGAGGGGCAGGAAGTGGACTTTGGATCTACCTGTAGTGTTTTCTGCACTGTTTATATTAGTATCAGTAGTATTTCCTGTAGTATTTACAGTATTTCCTGCAGTATTTACAGTAGTATTTCCTGTAGTATTTCCTGTAGTATTTACAGTAGTATTTCCTGTAGTATTTCCTGTAGTATTTACAGTAGTATTTCCTGTAGTATTTACAGTATTTCCTGCAGTATTTACAGTAGTATTTCCTGTAGTATTTCCTGTAGTATTTACAGTAGTATTTCCTGTAGTATTTACAATAGTACCAGTAGTATTTCCTGCACTGTTTATATTAGTACCAGTAGTATTCCTGCAGTATTTACAGTAGTATTTCCTGTAGTACCAGTAGTATTCCTGCAGTAGTACCAGTAGTATTCCTGCAGTGTTTACAGTAGTACCAGTAGTATTTCCTGCAGTGTTTACAGTAGTACCAGTAGTATTTCCTGCACTGTTTATATTAGTACCAGTAGTATTCCTGCAGTATTTACAGTAGTATTTCCTGTAGTACCAGTAGTATTCCTGCAGTAGTACCAGTAGTATTCCTGCAGTGTTTTACAGTAGTACCAGTAGTATTCCTGCAGTGTTTACAGTAGTACCAGTAGTATTTCCTGCAGTGTTTTAGTACCAGTAGTATTCCTGCAGTGTTTACAGTAGTACCAGTAGTATTTCCTGCAGTGTTTACAGTAGTACCAGTAGTATTCCTGCAGTGTTTACAGTAGTACCAGTAGTATTCCTGCAGTAGTACCAGTAGTATTCCTGCAGTGTTTACAGTAGTACCAGTAGTATTTCCTGCAGTGTTTACAGTAGTACCAGTAGTATTTCCTGCAGTGTTTTAGTACCAGTAGTATTCCTGCAGTGTTTACAGTAGTACCAGTAGTATTTCCTGCAGTGTTTACAGTAGTACCAGTAGTATTTCCTGCACTGTTTTAGTACCAGTAGTATTCCTGCAGTAGTACCAGTCGTATTCCTGCAGTAGTACCAGTAGTATTTCCTGCAGTGTTTTAGTACCAGTAGTATTCCTGCAGTAGTACCAGTAGTATTTCCTGCAGTGTTTTAGTACCAGTAGTATTCCTGCAGTAGTACCAGTAGTATTCCTGCAGTAGTACCAGTAGTATTTCCTGCAGTGTTTTAGTACCAGTAGTATTCCTGCAGTAGTACCAGTAGTATTCCTGCAGTAGTACCAGTAGTATTCCTGCAGTAGTACCAGTAGTATTTCCTGCAGTGTTTACAGTAGTACCAGTAGTATTTCCTGCAGTGTTTACAGTAGTACCAGTAGTATTTCCTGCAGTGTTTTAGTACCAGTAGTATTCCTGCAGTAGTACCAGTAGTATTCCTGCAGTAGTACCAGTAGTATTTCCTGCAGTGTTTTAGTACCAGTAGTATTCCTGCAGTAGTACCAGTAGTATTCCTGCAGTAGTACCAGTAGTATTCCTGCAGTAGTACCAGTAGTATTCCTGCAGTAGTACCAGTAGTATTTCCTGCAGTGTTTACATTAGTACCAGTAGTATTTCCTGCAGTGTTTACAGTAGTACCAGTAGTATTTCCTGCAGTGTTTTAGTACCAGTAGTATTCCTGCAGTAGTACCAGTAGTATTCCTGCAGTAGTACCAGTAGTATTTCCTGCAGTGTTTACATTAGTACCAGTAGTATTTCCTGCAGTGTTTACATTAGTACCAGTAGTATTTCCTGCAGTGTTTACAGTAGTACCAGTAGTATTTCCTGCAGTGTTTACAGTAGTACCAGTAGTATTTCCTGCAGTGTTTACAGTAGTACCAGTAGTATTTCCTGCAGTGTTTACAGTAGTACCAATAGTATTCCTGCAGTAGTACCAGTAGTATTTCCTGCAGTGTTTACAGTAGTACCAGTAGTATTCCTGCAGTAGTACCAGTAGTATTTCCTGCAGTGTTTTAGTACCAGTAGTATTTCCTGCAGTGTTTACAGTAGTACCAGTAGTATTCCTGCAGTAGTACCAGTAGTATTTCCTGCAGTGTTTTAGTACCAGTAGTATTTCCTGCAGTGTTTACAGTAGTACCAGTAGTATTCCTGCAGTAGTACCAGTAGTATTTCCTGCAGTGTTTTAGTACCAGTAGTATTTCCTGCAGTGTTTACAGTAGTACCAGTAGTATTTCCTGCAGTGTTTACAGTAGTACCAGTAGTATTTCCTGCAGTGTTTACAGTAGTACCAGTAGTATTCCTGCAGTAGTACCTAGTATTTCCTGCAGTGTTTTAGTACCAGTAGTATTTCCTGCAGTGTTTACAGTAGTACCAGTAGTATTCCTGCAGTAGTACCAGTAGTATTTCCTGCAGTGTTTTAGTACCAGTAGTATTTACCTCCAGCTGGGTGCAGGATCCCAGTTCTTCAGGAACCTCCGTCAGGTGGTTTCTGTAGGCGAATAAAACCCTGAGTTTCTTCAGCTCTCCGATCTCTGGAGGCAGACTGCTCAGCTGAAAACAACAGGTTTAATATCAGAGGTGGAAAGTAACAGAGTACTTCTACATTGTAGTACTTCTACTGTTACTGAAGTACAATATGTGAGAACTTCTGCAGGAGATACTGTACGTACAAAGACTCAAACTGAACGTCTCCATCAGGCTGTCGTTCTTTATTAAACTCCAGCACACTAACGAAGACGTGTAAACTGATATTCTTTCAACTCTCATTATGGAGTCTTTCCAGGTGCCTTCTGCCCCTGGAAAGACTCCATAATGAGCAAGGCAGCCCCCCCCCCCAATAACAGCTGCTGTCTCTGGATAAATAAAGATTATAATCCCCCATAATCCTCCAGGATCCAGTTTCTGTCCCTCCGTCCTCCACCAACCTTCAGAACCAGTGAGAAACACACGGGGACAAATCTCAATAGTGTGTGTGTGTGGCCTAGCATTTCCATCCTTGTGGGGACCTAAATCTGTTTACACAGTCACGTGTGGGGACTCGCCTCCCTTATGGGGACATAATGGAGGTCCCCATAAGGGGAGTCATTAATTTTAGGGTGAAGACTTGGTTAAGGTTTGGGTAAGTCTCCAGGAAATGCATGTAAGTCAATGTAATGACCCCTGAAGTGATGTATACATGGTATGTGTGTGTGTGTGTGTGTGTGTGTGTGTGGTGTGTGTGTGTGTGTGTGTGTGTGTGTGTGTGTGTACCTGGTTCCCACACAGGTTGAGCACCTCCAGGTTTCTGAGCTGAGCGAGCGGAGCAGGAAGTGACTTCAGAGAATTCAGAGAGAGGTTCAACTTCTGCAGCTCCAACAACTCCCACAATTCATCTGGAGGCTCCTATGGCAACACATACTGTTATAAACTACAATAACAATACTTATATCTAGTATTACTATTATACAGAGTTTCAGGCGTGGTCCCTGAAGGCAGCATCTCTCTGGTCCACCACCACCACTAAGCTAAAGGCGGCTAATGTTGGGCTATAAAGAACTACAGCACGGTCACATGACTTCACATCACCACCGCTAAGCTAACGGTGGCTAATGTTGGGCTATAAAGGAACTACAGCACGGTCACATGACCTCACGTCACCACCGCTAAGCTAAAGGCGGCTAATGTTGGGCTATAAAGAACTACAGCACGGTCACATGACTTCACATCACCACCGCTAAGCTAACGGTGGCTAATGTTGGGCTATAAAGGAACTACAGCACGGTCACATGACCTCACGTCACCACCGCTAAGCTAAAGGCGGCTAATGTTGGGCTATAAAGGAACTACAGTACGGTCACATGACTTCACGTCACCACCGCTAAGCTAAAGGAGGCTAATGTTGGGCTATAAAGGAACTACAGTACGGTCACATGACTTCACGTCACCACCGCTAAGCTAAAGGCGGCTAATGTTGGGCTATAAAGGAACTACAGTACGGTCACATGACTTCACGTCACCACCGCTAAGCTAAAGGCGGCTAATGTGGGCTATAAAGGAACTACAGCACGGTCACATGACTTCACGTAACCACCGCTAAGCTAAAGGCGGCTAATGTTGGGCTATAAAGGAACTACAGCACGGTCACATGACTTCACGTCACCTCCGCTAAGCTAAAGGCGGCTAATGTTGGGCTATAAAGGAACTACAGCACGGTCACATGACTTCACGTCACCACCGCTAGGCTAAAGGTGTCTAATGTTGGGCTATAAAGGAACTACAGCACGGTCACATGACTTCACGTAACCACCGCTAAGCTAAAGGCGGCTAATGTTGGGCTATAAAGGAACTACAGCACGGTCACATGACTTCACGTCACCTCCGCTAAGCTAAAGGCGGCTAATGTTGGGCTATAAAGGAACTACAGCACGGTCACATGACTTCACGTCACCACCGCTAGGCTAAAGGTGTCTAATGTTGGGCTATAAAGGAACTACAGCACGGTCACATGACTTCACGTCACCACCGCTAGGCTAAAGGTGTCTAATGTTGGGCTATAAAGGAACTACAGCACGGTCACATGACTTCACGTCACCACCGCTAAGCTAAAGGAGGCTAATGTTGGGCTATAAAGGAACTACAGCACGGTCACATGACCTCACGTCACCACCGCTAAGCTAAAGGTGTCTAATGTTGGGCTATAAACGAACTACAGCACGGTCACATGACTTCACGTCACCACCGCTAAGCTAAAGGTGGCTAATGTTGGGCTATAAACGAACTACAGCACGGTCACATGACTTCACGTCACCACCGCTAAGCTAAAGGCGGCTAATGTTGGGCTATAAAGGAACTACAGTACGGTCACATGACTTCACGTCACCACCGCTAAGCTAAAGGCGGCTAATGTTGGGCTATAAAGGAACTACAGCACGGTCACATGACTTCACGTCACCTCCGCTAAGCTAAAGGCGGCTAATGTTGGGCTATAAAGGAACTACAGCACGGTCACATGACTTCACGTCACCACCGCTAAGCTAAAGGAGGCTAATGTTGGGCTATGAAGGAACTACAGCACAGTCACATGACTTCACGTCACCACCGCTAGGCTAAAGGTGTCTAATGTTGGGCTATAAAGGAACTACAGCACAGTCACATGACTTCACGTCACCACCGCTAAGCTAAAGGTGTCTAATGTTGGGCTATAAAGGAACTACAGCACGGTCACATGACTTCACGTCACCACCGCAAGTGTACCATAGTGATGTCACTATGTTCCTGAATTAAGGATATCAGGCCTATAATGATCATATCTAATTGTTAATCAACAATTGATGTGTAATTGATTGTAGATGTTTGCACCTTGAGTCCACGGCGGGCGAGGCTCAGGACGGTGAATCCAAATTGTCTGACAGTGATTTTCCGGATCCGACTAGCTGACATCAGGTTTTCCTCGCCCCCCCCACCCCTCCTCAGCTCCTCCCTCACCTGTTCCCCGCAGGAAGCTCCTCCCATCACAACCAGTTCACCTGAGATCACCTGAGGACTGCATGTTGGTCTTTAGACTCTGAAGATGGAGCAACAAAACACACAATAATATAAAAACTCAAATATTTGTATTTCCTTTTTATTTTTAATTAATGGTAATTTCATTATACAAGGAATACTTTTTAAAAATGTAAATACTGAGGAATAAATGTTTTTTTTCTGATTAATAATACTTGTTGTTGTTGTTGTTATGCCAATAGCCTTAAATAGAACTTCCTTTAAAATCCTTTTTAGGAACATTTACCATGAACAAAATAAGTTGTTGTGACGATAAACGAGCCGAAAGTAAATGTTAAGATCCTCCTCCTCCACACACACACACACATATATATATATATACACACACACACCTGTTTCAGTTATTATAACGTAGATAAACATTATTATTGATGACGTACCTCATAAAACTTCACAGAGCTGAAGAAGGACAAACATCTCCGGCATCGCAGAGAAAGTCCTCATGAATACACACACACACACACACACACACACACACACACACACACACACACACACACACACACACACACACACACACACACACACACACACACACACACACACACACACACACACACACACACACACACACACACTGCAGTCAGAAAACAAGCAACCAATCACAGCGTCTGATTTGCAGGAAGAAGGATCCATTTCAGGTGAAGTACAAGTTTTTATATCAAATAAAAAACTGTATTTTTTCAGTAAAATGTCTTAAATATAATAAAAATATTGATTGTGCAGGGAACTGTTTGAGAGTCTCAGATTTTTAGCTTTGAAATGATGCTAAAACATATTTTAAATACTTTTTGGACATTCATACGTTTTAACTTATTAGATTTTGTCAGGCATTTCAAAAAAACATATTTTACAACATTCTTTCACATTTTCTATCAATAATTTTTTTAAAACATATTTATCAGCATTTTATTAGATCTTACACTTTTAACACTTTCTAACTGTGATGTAATTTTACTTTTGGGAGAATTCTCACATTTTACTACCAGATTTCAGACATATTTCATATAACTTTTCGACATTGGTCACATATTTGACCAAAAACACTGATTAAAAGATGAAGCAACAGGTAACAGGAGCTCTCACTGTGTGTGTGTGTGTGTGTATGTGAGTGTGTGTGTCTGTGTGTGTGTCTGTATGTGTGTGTGTCTGTGTGTGTATGTGTGTCTGTGTGTGTGTGTGTCTGTGTGTGTAGTGTGTGTGTGTCTGTGTGTGTATGTGTGTCTGTGTGTGTGTGTGTGCATGTGTGTTGTCTGTGTGTGTATGTGTGTGTGTCTGTGTGTGTCTGTGTGTGTGTCTGTGTGTGTGTCTGTGTGTGTGTGTCTGTGTGTGTCTGTGTGTGTGTGGTGAATGTCGCACCTTCTTATTTCAGTCTATTAATAACTGTGTGTGTGTGTGTGTGTCTGTGTGTGTGTGTGTGTGTGTATGTGTGTATGTGTCTGTGAGTGTGTGTCTGTGTGTGTGAGTGTGTGTGTCTGTGTGAGTGTGTGTGTCTGTGTGTGTGTCTATGTGAGTGTGTGTCTGTGTGTGTGTATGTGTGTCTATGTGTGTCTGTGAGTGTGTCTGTGAGTGTGTGTGTGTCTGTGTGTGTGTGTGTGTGTGTCTGAGTGTGTCTGTGAGTGTGTGTGTCTGTGAGTGTGTGTGTGTGTCTGTGTGTGTGTGTGGTGTGTGTCTGTGTGTGTGTGTGTGTATGTGTGTCTGTGAGTGTGTGTGTGTCTGTGTGTGTCTCTGTGTGTGAGTGTGTGTGTCTGTGTGTGTGTGTGAGTGTCTGTGTGTGTGTCTGTGTGTGTGTGTGTGAGTGTCTGTGTGTCTGTGTGTGTGTGAGTGTGTGTGTCTGTGTGTGTGTGTAGTGTGTGTGTGTGTGTGTGTCTGTGTGAGAGTGGTGAATGTCACACCTTCTTATTTCAGTCTATTAATAACTGTGTGTGTCTGTGTATGTGTGTGTGTCTGTGTGTCTGTGTGTGTGTCTGTGTGTGTGTGTCTGTGTGTGTGTATGTGTGTCTGTGTGTGTGTATGTGTGTGGTGAATGTCGCACCTTCTTATTTCAGTCTATTAATAACTGTGTGTGTGTGTGTGTCTGTGTGTGTGTGTGAGTGTGTGTGTGTATGTGTGTATGTGTCTGTGAGTGTGTGTCTGTGTGTGTATGTGTCTGTGTGTGTCTGTGTGTGTGTCTGTGTGTGTCTGTGTGTGTGTCTGTGTGTCTATGTGAGTGTGTGTCTGTGTGTGTGTATGTGTGTCTATGTGTGTCTGTGAGTGTGTCTGTGAGTGTGTCTGTGAGTGTGTGTGTGTCTGTGTGTGTATGTGTGTGTCTGAGTGTGTCTGTGAGTGTGTGTGTCTGTGAGTGTGTGTGTGTCTGTGTGTGTGTGAGTGTGTGTGTGTGTATGTGTGTCTGTGAGTGTGTCTGTGAGTGTGTCTGTGTGTGTCTCTGTGTGTGAGTGTGTGTGTCTGTGTGTGTGTGTGAGTGTCTGTGTGTGTGAGTGTCTGTGTGTGTGTGTGTGTGTGAGTGTGTGTGTCTGTGTGTGTGTGTGAGTGTGTGTGTGTGTGTGTCTGTGTGAGAGTGGTGAATGTCACACCTTCTTATTTCAGTCTATTAATAACTGTGTGTGTCTGTATGTGTGTGTGTCTGTGTGTCTGTGTGTGTGTATGTGTGTGTGTGTGTCTGTGTGTGTGTATGTGTGTGGTGAATGTCGCACCTTCTTATTTCAGTCTATTAATAACTGTGTGTGTCTGTATGTGTGTGTGTCTGTGTGTCTGTGTGTGTGTATGTGTGTGTGTGTGAGTGTGTGTGTGTATGTGTGTATGTGTCTGTGAGTGTGTGTCTGTGTGTGTGAGTGTATGTGTCTGTGTGTGTCTGTGTGTGTGTCTGTGTGTGTCTGTGTGTGTGTCTGTGTCTATGTGAGTGTGTGTCTGTGTGTGTGTATGTGTGTCTATGTGTGTCTGTGAGTGTGTCTGTGAGTGTGTCTGTGAGTGTGTGTGTGTGTGTCTGTGTGTGTATGTGTGTGTCTGAGTGTGTCTGTGAGTGTGTCTGTGAGTGTGTGTGTGTATGTGTGTCTATGTGTGTCTGTGAGTGTGTCTGTGAGTGTGTCTGTGTGTGTGTGTGTGTATGTGTGTCTATGTGTGTCTGTGAGTGTGTCTGTGAGTGTGTCTGTGAGTGTCTGTGAGTGTGTCTGTGTGTGTGTGTGTGTGTGTCTGTGTGTGTGTGTATGTGTGTCTGTGTGTGTGTGTGAGTGTCTGTGTGTCTGTGTGAGTGTGTGTGTCTGTGTGTGTGTGTGAGTGTGTGTGTGTCTGTGTGTGTATGTGTGTGTCTGAGTGTGTCTGTGAGTGTGTGTGTCTGTGAGTGTGTCTGTGTGTGTGTGAGTGTGTGTGTCTGTGTGTGTGTGTATGTGTGTCTGTGTGAGT
>JAPTMU010000151.1:227899-240399 GCA_028583405.1 Pogonophryne albipinna | reverse complement strand
GTCCCTCCCCCCCCCTGTGTCCCTCCTCCCCCTGTGTCCCTCCTCTCACCTGGATGCGGGATCGAGCCAGGTAGACGTTGGTCTTCCACTCGCTGGTCATGCGTCTGTACTGGGAGGCCTTGGAGTGTCTGCCCTGGTGCGCCCCCCCACCAGTAACTCCCCCGGAGAGAGGGAGAGGACGCCGGGCACCAGGCCCACGATGGAGCCCACAGAGCCCTGACAGCGGGGGGCCACACTGGTCAAGAGGGTGGGCCTAACACAGGGAAAACTACACTTTAATACACATTTAATCATGAGGTAACTGTTAGAGAACTCTCCCTGGTCCCCGGCTTCAGCTTCAGCATCAGGATCCATGTATCTGTGATCCTCAGGATCCATGTATCTGTGATCCTCAGGATCCATGTATCTGTGATCCTCAGGATCCATGTATCTGTGATCCTCAGGATCCATGTATCTGAGATCCTCAGGATCCATGTATCTGTGATCCTCAGGATCCATGTATCTGTGATCCTCAGGATCCATGTATCTGTGATCCTCAGGATCCATGTATCTGTGATCCTCAGGATCCATGTATCTGTGATCCTCTCCAGAATGGAAGGAGTCATCACATACAGAGACTAGTTCCTGAACAGTGTCCTTCACACGCTGATATCCAAGAGAGGGAGTTACACAGTCACAAGATGGAGGAATAGAAAGCAGTATTCAATGTTTACTTCAGATTAGCTCCACGTCAGAAATGAGCATGCTTGATGTCTCTCTCCATAGAGGCTGAATCATCATGTTAATCACATAGCTATCATCTGCCTCAAACAGTCCTGATGCTCTTCTAGGTAATCACACATCCTGTCATGTTCACAGCTACAGTTGGGATACCTTTGTTAGCATGCTGCTCTCATGTTGGAAGAGGACAGTTTACCTCTTGGTCTGGATGGCTTTGGGTTCGGAGCGAGCGGACCCTGTGGGGTTGAAAGCGAGGGGCCACTCCATCAGAGGATTCCTGCCGTACCTGAAGGTGTACTGATCACACACCTCCACCCCGGCAGCTACACACAAACACGAACAAACATATTGACTTTTAATAAACTTAAAAAACGCCTCCATTGGACTCCTTTGTTTACTTATGTAACATAATGACATCACAATGGAACAAGAGCGCTCCTATTGGCTAGCGCTCCAACACATTGATAGGCTAAGGGGGCGGGACATCTCTAAGCGGTTGACCAATCACAACAGAGCCGGCCAGCTAACCAATCAGAGCAGACTGGGCTCTGGTTTCAGACAGAGGGTGAAAAGGTGATTTTTTTTTTTTAATGGAAAGTGTAAAAATTGACCAAGAATTGCAAATAAAATCTAAATGGCCGACTTCCGGTTGAGTTTACGATATGACGCCAAGAGGCTTTTTTGTGCGTCTCACCAGACTACATACACCTGCCAAATGTCATACCTGTAGGTGAAACCTGAGCAAGGGGCTATGGAGCTTTTAGCCCAACACCATGTTAACAACAACAACCCTAAAATATCACATTTTTCAACAGACCTGATAATCCTGTCAACGCTCGGGCCCTAAAAAAGAATCCTCACGAACACAGCAGTGTGTGTGTGTGTGTGTGCGAGAGACTCACAGACTCGATAATCCTGGTCACAGCGGAGGTGGTCAGTCCGAACAGATCTTCTCCCTTCAGGTAAACTGGGAAAAGTTTCAGAGTCCCGCTGGAGACCCGGAGCTGAGACACCGGCTCCAGAACCTGATCCCACACCACTACACACACACACACACAACACAACACACACAACACACACACACACACACACACCACACACACACACACACACACACACACACACACACACACACACACACACACACACACACACACACACACACACACACACACACACACACACACACACACACAGAGTTTAACAGAAGATAAGAAGGACTTTATTGATCCCAATGTGGGAGATGTTTGCGTTGCATAAAGAGACAAGGCTTTGAACATTAGAGAAATTAAAAGATTTAAAAAACTGTACATTAATATTGAATTTAATATTCCATTCCTTATACAATTAGTGTATATATTTTGTTACTGTAAATTAATGTTAATTTACATTTTCCACTTGTATTTTTTCTACTTTTTTGAATGCTATGTTATTTCTAGTTGTTGTGATGTTGACATTAATTTCTCTAATGTGCAATGCCTTTCCCAAAAGTACTTTTTATCTTATTAGAGAAATTAAAAGACTGGAAATAAACAATCCAAAATGTAAACGTCTCAAATAGAAATAAAATAGTATTAAAACATGTTGAAATCAGAGATGGCGTGAGACTTGACGGACAGGAGGGAGGGGGGTGGGGGGGGGGTGCGCACGCTCGTGAACTGTTAGCGCCGTGTTATGCATGCACACAGCGGAAAGCAAAGTCTCCCAGACATTTCAATGATCTGTTCGGCACAGTTTGGTTTGGAAGCATGACACGGCGTAACACCGGAGCCTCGCTGCGGGGAAGCTTTGGCGCTGTTCTGAGTTTGTTCTAATCCAGGGGGTCAAACTCACGGCCCGGGGGCCAAATCCGGCCCGCGACTTCATTTTCTGTGGCCCCACAAGAGCTTGCAAAGAATATAATATGTTTATTATACGGTTACAGGCCGATTTACAGAAGCACGTTGCCCATAAACTACATGTCCCACAATGCATCTCAAATATGCCATCTTTCTTAGAATTTGACCTTTTCTCAAAATGTTACTTTTTTTTGGACTTTCTTTCCAGAATGTGTTTTTCTTTTTCAATCATTTTGTGACATTCTCACTGAAGATATCTTCTGCTTTCAGACGTAGTTAATTAGGAAGTTGTTACCCTATCCGATAATAATCCAATGCAGAGGCAATAATGTGATATAATACATTATTTTATATATATTAAATATCTATATATGTATTTTTATACAGTCTTAAACCGGCCCTTTGAGTGCAACCATAATGCGAATGTGGCCCGTGATGAAATAGAGTTTGACCCCCCTGTATTCTAATCTGTCAAAACGACCGACTGCTTTCAGATTTTTCCGTCATTGTTAAAAAAGACGGAAAATATTCGGTTAACGCGACCTCTGGTTGAAATACAAATGTACAGTAAACTAAATATGAAGCAGGAGATTATATATACATTCAGTGTGTTTGAGGAATGGAATATCACATTTTAAATTCAATTAAAATGTAAAATGTACAGCGTGAGTAAAACATGATGTCACTTCCTGTTTACCTTTGGGGGAGGGTCCAGTGAGGATGATGTCATCGTATCCCTGCTCCTCGACCCTCACCTTGAAGAGCGGTCGGCCCTCCTGCTCCTCCACACAGCACAGGTACTTACAGCGCCTAGAAACACACACACACACACACACACAAACCATGATGTCACAAACACCTGGACCAATCAGAGGAACGCTGCTCTCTGGGTCAACATAAATAATTTCTTCTTTTTATTTTTTAATGCTATTTTATTTCGATTGCTAGCATTAGTCCTGGTAGAAGTAGCATTAGTCCTGGTAGAAGTAGTATTAGTCCTGGTAGAAGTAGTAGTCCTAGTAGAAGTAGTATTAGTCCTAGTAGAAGTAGTATTAGTCCTGGAAGAAGTAGTATTAGTCCTGGTAGAAGTAGTATTAGTCCTGGTAGAAGTAGCATTAGTCCTGGTAGAAGTAGTATTAGTCCTGGTAGAAGTAGTATTAGTCCTAGTAGAAGTAGTATTAGTCCTAGTAGAAGTAGCATTAGTCCTGGTAGAAGTAGCATTAGTCCTGGTAGAAGTAGTATTAGTCCTGGTAGAAGTAGTATTAGTCCTGGTAGAAGTAGTATTAGTCCTGGTAGAAGTAGCATTAGTCCTGTAGAAGTAGCATTAGTCCTGTAGAAGTAGCATTAGTCCTGGTAAGTAGTATTAGTCCTGGTAGAAGTAGTATTAGTCCTGGTAGAAGTAGCATTAGTCCTGGTAGAAGTAGCATTAGTCCTGGTAGAAGTAGTATTAGTCCTGGTAGAAGTAGCATTAGTCCTGGTAGAAGTAGTATTAGTCCTGGTAGAAGTAGCATTAGTCCTAGTAGAAGTAGCATTAGTCCTGGTAGAAGTAGTATTAGTCCTGGTAGAAGTAGTATTAGTCCTGGTAGAAGTAGTATTAGTCCTGGTAGAAGTAGCATTAGTCCTAGTAGAAGTAGTATTAGTCCTGTAGAAGTAGCATTAGTCCTGGTAGAAGTAGTATTAGTCCTAGTAGAAGTAGTATTAGTCCTGGTAGAAGTAGTATTAGTCCTGGTAGAAGTAGCATTAGTCCTGGTAGAAGTAGTATTAGTCCTGGTAGAAGTAGCATTAGTCCTAGTAGAAGTAGCATTAGTCCTGGTAGAAGTAGTATTAGTCCTGGTAGAAGTAGTATTAGTCCTGGTAGAAGTAGTATTAGTCCTGGTAGAAGTAGTATTAGTCCTGGTAGAAGTAGCATTAGTCCTAGTAGAAGTAGTATTAGTCCTAGTAGAAGTAGCATTAGTCCTGGTAGAAGTAGTATTAGTCCTAGTAGAAGTAGTATTAGTCCTGGTAGAAGTAGTATTAGTCCTGGTAGAAGTAGTATTAGTCCTGGTAGAAGTAGCATTAGTCCTGTAGAAGTAGCATTAGTCCTGTAGAAGTAGTATTAGTCCTGGTAGAAGTAGTATTAGTCCTGGTAGAAGTAGTATTAGTCTGGTAGAAGTAGTATTAGTCCTGGTAGAAGTAGTATTAGTCCTGGTAGAAGTAGCATTAGTCCTAGTAGAAGTAGTATTAGTCCTAGTAGAAGTAGCATTAGTCCTGGTAGAAGTAGTCTTAGTCCTAGTAGAAGTAGTATTAGTCCTGGTAGAAGTAGTATTAGTCCTGGTAGAAGTAGTATTAGTCCTGGTAGAAGTAGTATTAGTCCTAGTAGAAGTAGCATTAGTCCTAGTAGAAGTAGTATTAGTCCTGGTAGAAGTAGCATTAGTCCTGGTAGAAGTAGTATTAGTCCTAGTAGAAGTAGTATTAGTCCTGGTAGAAGTAGTATTAGTCCTAGTAGAAGTAGCATTAGTCCTAGTAGAAGTAGTATTAGTCCTGGTAGAAGTAGCATTAGTCCTGGTAGAAGTAGTATTAGTCCTAGTAGAAGTAGTATTAGTCCTGGTAGAAGTAGATTAGTCCTAGTAGAAGTAGTATTAGTCCTGGTAGAAGTAGTATTAGTCCTGTAGAAGTAGTATTAGTCCTGGTAGAAGTAGCATTAGTCCTGGTAGAAGTCCTGTAGAAGTAGTATTAGTCCTGGTAGAAGTAGTATTAGTCCTGTAGAAGTAGTATTAGTCCTGGTAGAAGTAGTATTAGTCCTGGTAGAAGTAGCATTAGTCCTGGTAGAAGTAGTATTAGTCCTGGTAGAAGTAGTATTAGTCCTAGTAGAAGTAGTATTAGTCCTAGTAGAAGTAGCATTAGTCCTGGTAGAAGTAGCATTAGTCCTGGTAGAAGTAGTATTAGTCCTGGTAGAAGTAGTATTAGTCCTGGTAGAAGTAGCATTAGTCCTGGTAGAAGTAGCATTAGTCCTGGTAGAAGTAGCATTAGTCCTGGTAGAAGTAGTATTAGTCCTGGTAGAAGTAGTATTAGTCCTGGTAGAAGTAGCATTAGTCCTGGTAGAAGTAGTATTAGTCCTGGTAGAAGTAGTATTAGTCCTGGTAGAAGTAGCATTAGTCCTGGTAGAAGTAGTATTAGTCCTGGTAGAAGTAGCATTAGTCCTAGTAGAAGTAGCATTAGTCCTGGTAGAAGTAGTATTAGTCCTGGTAGAAGTAGTATTAGTCCTGGTAGAAGTAGTATTAGTCCTGGTAGAAGTAGCATTAGTCCTAGTAGAAGTAGTATTAGTCCTAGTAGAAGTAGCATTAGTCCTGGTAGAAGTAGTATTAGTCCTAGTAGAAGTAGTATTAGTCCTGGTAGAAGTAGTATTAGTCCTGGTAGAAGTAGCATTAGTCCTGGTAGAAGTAGCATTAGTCCTGGTAGAAGTAGCATTAGTCCTAGTAGAAGTAGCATTAGTCCTGGTAGAAGTAGTATTAGTCCTGGTAGAAGTAGTATTAGTCCTGGTAGAAGTAGTATTAGTCCTGGTAGAAGTAGCATTAGTCCTAGTAGAAGTAGTATTAGTCCTAGTAGAAGTAGCATTAGTCCTGGTAGAAGTAGTATTAGTCCTAGTAGAAGTAGTATTAGTCCTGGTAGAAGTAGTATTAGTCCTGGTAGAAGTAGTATTAGTCCTGGTAGAAGTAGCATTAGTCCTAGGTAGAAGTAGCATTAGTCCTGGTAGAAGTAGTATTAGTCCTGGTAGAAGTAGTATTAGTCCTGGTAGAAGTAGTATTAGTCCTGGTAGAAGTAGTATTAGTCCTGGTAGAAGTAGTATTAGTCCTGGTAGAAGTAGCATTAGTCCTAGTAGAAGTAGTATTAGTCCTAGTAGAAGTAGCATTAGTCCTGGTAGAAGTAGTATTAGTCCTAGTAGAAGTAGTATTAGTCCTGGTAGAAGTAGTATTAGTCCTGGTAGAAGTAGTATTAGTCCTGGTAGAAGTAGTATTAGTCCTAGTAGAAGTAGCATTAGTCCTAGTAGAAGTAGTATTAGTCCTGGTAGAAGTAGCATTAGTCCTGGTAGAAGTAGTATTAGTCCTGGTAGAAGTAGTATTAGTCCTGGTAGAAGTAGTATTAGTCCTAGTAGAAGTAGCATTAGTCCTAGTAGAAGTAGTATTAGTCCTGGTAGAAGTAGCATTAGTCCTGGTAGAAGTAGTATTAGTCCTAGTAGAAGTAGTATTAGTCCTGGTAGAAGTAGCATTAGTCCTAGTAGAAGTAGTATTAGTCCTGGTAGAAGTAGTATTAGTCCTGGTAGAAGTAGTATTAGTCCTGGTAGAAGTAGCATTAGTCCTGGTAGAAGTCCTGGTAGAAGTAGTATTAGTCCTGGTAGAAGTAGTATTAGTCCTGGTAGAAGTAGTATTAGTCCTAGTAGAAGTAGTATTAGTCCTGGTAGAAGTAGTATTAGTCCTGGTAGAAGTAGCATTAGTCCTGGTAGAAGTAGTATTAGTCCTAGTAGAAGTAGTATTAGTCCTGGTAGAAGTAGTATTAGTCCTGGTAGAAGTAGTATTAGTCCTGGTAGAAGTAGCATTAGTCCTGGTAGAAGTAGTATTAGTCCTAGTAGAAGTAGTATTAGTCCTGGTAGAAGTAGTATTAGTCCTGGTAGAAGTAGCATTAGTCCTGGTAGAAGTAGTATTAGTCCTGGTAGAAGTAGTATTAGTCCTGGTAGAAGTAGTATTAGTCCTGGTAGAAGTAGTATTAGTCCTAGTAGAAGTAGTATTAGTCCTGGTAGAAGTAGTATTAGTCCTAGTAGAAGTAGTATTAGTCCTGGTAGAAGTAGTATTAGTCCTGGTAGAAGTAGCATTAGTCCTGGTAGAAGTAGTATTAGTCCTGGTAGAAGTAGCATTAGTCCTAGTAGAAGTAGTATTAGTCCTAGTAGAAGTAGTATTAGTCCTGGTAGAAGTAGCATTAGTCCTGGTAGAAATAGTATTAGTCCTGGTAGAAGTAGCATTAGTCCTGGTAGAAGTAGCATTAGTCCTGGTAGAAGTAGTATTAGTCCTGGTAGAAGTAGTATTAGTCCTGGTAGAAGTAGTATTAGTCCTGGTAGAAGTAGTATTAGTCCTGGTAGAAGTAGCATTAGTCCTGGTAGAAGTAGTATTAGTCCTGGTAGAAGTAGTATTAGTCCTGGTAGAAGTAGTATTAGTCCTAGTAGAAGTAGTATTAGTCCTAGTAGAAGTAGTATGTCCTGGTAGAAGTAGCATTAGTCCTGGTAGAAGTAGCATTAGTCCTGTAGAAGTAGCATTAGTCCTGGTAGAAGTAGCATTATTCTGGTAGAAGTAGCATTAGTCCTGGTAGAAGTAGTATTAGTCCTGGTAGAAGTAGTATTAGTCCTGGTAGAAGTAGTATTAGTCCTGGTAGAAGTAGCATTAGTCCTGGTAGAAGTAGCATTAGTCCCTGGTAGATAGCATTAGTCCTGGTAGAAGTAGCATTAGTCCTGGTAGAAGTAGCATTAGTCCTGGTAGAAGTAGTATTAGTCCTGGTAGAAGTAGTATTAGTCCTAGTAAAAGTAGTATTAGTCCTGGTAGAAGTAGTATTAGTCCTAGTAGAAGTAGCATTAGTCCTGGTAGAAGTAGTATTAGTCCTGGTAGAAGTAGTATTAGTCCTGGTAGAAGTAGCATTAGTCCTGGTAGAAGTAGCATTAGTCCTGGTAGAAGTAGCATTAGTCCTGGTAGAAGTAGCATTAGTCCTGGTAGAAGTAGCATTAGTCCTGGTAGAAGTAGTATTAGTCCTGGTAGAAGTAGTATTAGTCCTGGTAGAATAGTATTAGTCCTGGTAGAAGTAGTATTAGTCCTGGTAGAAATAGTATTAGTCCTGGTAGAAGTAGTATTAGTCCTGGTAGAAGTAGTATTAGTCCTGGTAGAAGTAGTATTAGTCCTAGTAGAAGTAGTATTAGTCCTGGAAGAAGTAGTATTAGTCCTGGTAGAAGTAGTATTAGTCCTGGTAGAAGTAGTATTAGTCCTGGTAGAAGTAGCATTAGTCCTGGTAGAAGTAGTATTAGTCCTGGTAGAAGTAGTATTAGTCCTGGTAGAAGTAGTATTAGTCCTAGTAGAAGTAGCATTAGTCCTGGTAGAAGTAGTATTAGTCCTGGTAGAAGTAGTATTAGTCCTGGTAAAGTAGTATTAGTCCTGGTAGAAGTAGTATTAGTCCTAGTAGAAGTAGTATTAGTCCTAGTAGAAGTAGCATTAGTCCTGTAGAAGTAGTATTAGTCCTGGAGAAGTAGTATTAGTCCTGGTAGAAGTAGTATTAGTCCTGGTAGAAGTAGCATTAGTCCTGGTAGAAGTAGTATTAGTCCTGGTAGAAGTAGTATTAGTCCTAGTAGAAGTAGCATTAGTCCTGGTAGAAGTAGTATTAGTCCTGGTAGAAGTAGTATTAGTCCTGGAAGAAGTAGCATTAGTCCTGGTAGAAGTAGCATTAGTCCTGGTAGAAGTAGCATTAGTCCTGGTAGAAGTAGTATTAGTCCTGGTAGAAGTAGTATTAGTCCTAGTAGAAGTAGTATTAGTCCTGGTAGAAGTAGTATTAGTCCTGGTAGAAGTAGCATTAGTCCTAGTAGAAGTAGTATTAGTCCTGGTAGAAGTAGTATTAGTCCTGGTAGAAGTAGTATTAGTCCTGGTAGAAGTAGCATTAGTCCTGGTAGAAGTAGTATTAGTCCTGGTAGAAGTAGTATTAGTCCTGGTAGAAGTAGCATTAGTCCTAGTAGAAGTAGCATTAGTCCTGGTAGAAGTAGTATTAGTCCTGGTAGAAGTAGTATTAGTCCTGGTAGAAGTAGTATTAGTCCTAGTAGAAGTAGTATTAGTCCTAGTAGAAGTAGCATTAGTCCTGGTAGAAGTAGCATTAGTCCTGGTAGAAGTAGTATTAGTCCTGGTAGAAGTAGTATTAGTCCTGGTAGAAGTAGCATTAGTCCTGGTAGAAGTAGCATTAGTCCTGGTAGAAGTAGTATTAGTCCTGGTAGAAGTAGTATTAGTCCTGGTAGAAGTAGTATTAGTCGTGGTAGAAGTAGTATTAGTCCTGGTAGAAGTAGTATTAGTCCTGGTAGAAGTAGTATTAGTCCTGGTAGAAGTAGCATTAGTCCTGGTAGAAGTAGTATTAGTAGCACACACTTAGACCAATGAGAGGAACGCTGCTCTCTAGGTCACAGTCTACATTCTACAGATTACAGAGCATGCTGGGAGTTGTAGTTTCACCTGTTGCTGTTTCTCATGCTCCAGTAGATGCGATCGGCTCGATATCCGATGGGAAAAATGGCCGTTTTGTTGTGGAAGCGTCTCATCTGAAGGGGGAGGAGCCTCCCAATGGCGTGGAACAGCAGAGCCCCCACCCTGAAGGTGTGCGGGCCCCCCCCCCTCTGAACCACCGCCGCGATCTGACGCGCCTCGTCTCGCTGCACGAACACGCGCCGAAACACCGCGAAACAGCGAAGCTCACAGTCGTACGGGTCGCTTAGCAACAAGACGGGAGGGTCGCAGGGGAGGGGGGAGGAGCCAGAGGAGGAACAGCGGTCACTGGCCCCTCCCCCTCCCGTGGTTCCTCCCACTGAGCGGGGCTTGTGGAAGTGGCACAGCATCGTCTTGTCCTGGAGGGGAGAGGGGGTTATTGTTTATATAGGTGTATAACAGTACATTTGATAGTGTGTGTGTGTGTGTGTGTGTGCGTGTACCTTGAAGAAGGTGCAGTGTGTGTGTGTGTGTACCTTGAAGAAGGTGCAGTGTGCCAGCAGAGCACAGCTGAAGTGATAGGTGTTGGTGCAGCGCAGGCGGTTGCAGCCGCTGGTCGCTCCTCTCCTCTGACAGTGAGCGCAGCGCAGAGTGAGAGAGCGACGCAGGGCGAGCTCCACGTTGATCAGAGCGCCGGCCTGCGTCTCGTAAACCTCCGAGGACCAGAGGGCGCAGTTCAGATGTACCTGAGAGGGGGGGGGGACAGGTGAGTTCAGTGGGATAGTCTATACATATTAACACCATGATGTAAGCTAATGTTGGGCTATAAAGGAACTACAGCACGGTCACATGACTTCATGTCACCACCGCTAAGCTAAAGGCGGCTAATGTTGGGCTATAAAGGAACTACAGCACGGTCACATGACTTCACGTCTCCACCGCGAAGCTAAAGGAGGCTAATGTTGGGCTATAAAGGAACTACAGCACGGTCACATGACTTCACGTCACCACCGCTAAGCTAAAGGTGGCTAATGTTGGGCTATAAAGGAACTACAGCACGGACACATGACTTCACGTCACCACCGCTAAGCTAAAGCTGGCTAATGTTGGGCTATAAAGGAACTACAGCACGGTCACATGACTTCACGTCACCACCGCTAAGCTAAAGCTGGCTAATGTTGGGCTATAAAGGAACTACAGCACGGTCACATGACTTCACGTCACCACCGCTAAGCTAAAGGCGGCTAATGTTGGGCTATAAAGGAACTACAGCACGGTCACATTACTTCACGTCACCACCGCTAAGCTAAAGGCGGCTAACGTTGGGCTATAAAGGAACTACAGCACGGTCAATGACTTCACGTCACCACGCTAAGCTAAAGGTAGCTAAAGGTGGCTAATGTTGGGCCCTCTAACTCACCCAGAGGTCCAGGTCCAGGTTCAGGAGTCTTGCCGGTCCGTCAGTATGTCCGTCTCCCTGCTGGTTACAGAAGCAGCATCTCCGCTCGTCTTTAGGGAAAGGGTCCGGAAGGAGACACACCCCCAACTTCTTCAGGAGAACGTCCACTTCCTCCTCCGTTGGCATGGAAACCGCCTCGTTAGGGGTGCAAGGGCCTCTGGGTAAAGAGAGACAAACAGAGTGATGCTATCAGACTGAGCTAAGGCTAATATGATGCTAACAGGCTTGTGTGCTAAGTGCTATCATGCTAGATGCTATGCTAACCTGCAGAGTGCTAACATGCTAGATGTTATGCTAACCTGCAGAGTGCTAAGTGCTATCATGCTAGATGCTATGCTAAGCTGCAGAGTGCTAACATGCTAGATGCTATGCTAACCTGCAGAGTGCTAAGTGCTATCATGCTAGATGCTATGCTAAGCTGCAGAGTGCTAAGTGCTAACATGCTAGATGCTATGCTAACCTGCAGAGTGCTAAGTGCTATCATGCTAGATGCTATGCTAAGCTGCAGAGTGCTAAGTGCTATCATGCTAGATGCTATGCCAACCTGCAGAGTGCTATCATGCTAGATGCTATGCTAACCTGCTGAGCGTGATGTTGAAGCTCCACCTCCTCCACCTGCAGCACTTCGTCCTTTTCCCGGAGCGATTAGACTCCTCCCCCCCAGGTACAGCTCGGGGGCGGGGCTTCAGCTTCACCTGGGAACCAATCACAGAGTCTCATAAATCAATCAACCAATCAAGATTCAAGGCCTTATCATGACAACAAAAACAGAAATCAGCTGTTCCTTTAGCCACACCCACCTTGAGGCTGTCCATGCGGGGGCGTGTCTCCGTGGTGATGGCGGCGGCGAGGGGGAAGGAGAGAGGAGGTGAGGAAGAGGGGGTAGGAGAGGAAGGAGGGAGGAGGAGGGAGTGAACTGCGATGGTGGACATGTTGCTGGTGTACTGATGCACCCTGCAGGGAGGGGGGCACTCAGGGCCCGCCAGCATGAGGGGGGTCTGAGGAAAACACATATTTCATTATTACTAAAAATGTGATCAACCAATTAACCAAATAGAGATTAATTTAAGTGTTTAAAACCAATTAAGACGCTTCAAACCAATTACAGGGTCCTCCCAGGTGAGTCTCACCTTGTTAGCGGCTCTGCTCTGCACGTCGGAGTTGAACAGAGACGAGCAGTTGGTGCTGCAGAACATCATGCGGGTCGCTCGGGGCTGACCCTCCTGCAACACACACACACACAGTCACTTCCTGTCGGCCATATTTGTAGTCCACTCTACCATATGATAC
>JAPTMU010000151.1:195796-215796 GCA_028583405.1 Pogonophryne albipinna | reverse complement strand
GCTGTAGTTCCTTTATAGCCCAACATTAGCCTCCTTTAGCTTAGCGGTGGTGACGTGAAGTCATGTTGACCGTGCTGTAGTTCCTTTATAGCCCAACATTAGACACCTTTAGCCTAGCGGTGGTGACGTGAAGTCATGTGACCGTGCTGTAGTTCCTTTATAGCCCAACATTAGACACCTTTAGCCTAGCGGTGGTGACGTGAAGTCATGTGACCGTGCTGTAGTTCCTTTATAGCCCAACATTAGCCGCCTTTAGCTTAGCGGAGGTGACGTGAAGTCATGTGACCGTGCTGTAGTTCCTTTATAGCCCAACATTAGCCGCCTTTAGCTTAGCGGTGGTTACGTGAAGTCATGTGACCGTGCTGTAGTTCCTTTATAGCCCCAACATTAGACACCTTTAGCCTAGCGGTGGTGACGTGAAGTCATGTGACCGTGCTGTAGTTCCTTTATAGCCCAACATTAGCCGCCTTTAGCTTAGCGGAGGTGACGTGAAGTCATGTGACCGTGCTGTAGTTCCTTTATAGCCCAACATTAGCCGCCTTTAGCTTAGCGGTGGTTACGTGAAGTCATGTGACCGTGCTGTAGTTCCTTTATAGCCCAACATTAGCCGCCTTTAGCTTAGCGGTGGTGACGTGAAGTCATGTGACCGTACTGTAGTTCCTTTATAGCCCAACATTAGCCGCCTTTAGCTTAGCGGTGGTGACGTGAAGTCATGTGACCGTACTGTAGTTCCTTTATAGCCCAACATTAGCCTCCTTTAGCTTAGCGGTGGTGACGTGAAGTCATGTGACCGTACTGTAGTTCCTTTATAGCCCAACATTAGCCGCCTTTAGCTTAGCGGTGGGTGACGTGAGGTCATGTGGACCGTGCTGTAGTTCCTTTATAGCCCAACATTAGCCACCGTTAGCTTAGCGGTGGTGATGTGAAGTCATGTGACCGTGCTGTAGTTCTTTATAGCCCAACATTAGCCGCCTTTAGCTTAGCGGTGGTGACGTGAGGTCATGTGACCGTGCTGTAGTTCCTTTATAGCCCAACATTAGCCACCGTTAGCTTAGCGGTGGTGATGTGAAGTCATGTGACCGTGCTGTAGTTCTTTATAGCCCAACATTAGCCGCCTTTAGCTTAGTGGTGGTGGTGGACCAGAGAGATGCTGCCTTCAGGGACCACGCCTGAAACTCTGTATAATAGTAATACTAGATATAAGTATTGTTATTGTAGTTTATAACAGTATGTGTTGCCATAGGAGCCTCCAGATGAATTGTGGGAGTTGTTGGAGCTGCAGAAGTTGAACCTCTCTCTGAATTCTCTGAAGTCACTTCCTGCTCCGCTCGCTCAGCTCAGAAACCTGGAGGTGCTCAACCTGTGTGGGAACCAGGTACACACACACACACACACACACACACACACACACACACACACACACACACACACACACACACACACACATACCATGTATACATCACTTCAGGGGTCATTACATTGACTTACATGCATTTCCTGGAGACTTACCCAAACCTTAACCAAGTCTTCACCCTAAAATTAATGACTCCCCTTATGGGGACCTCCATTATGTCCCCATAAGGGAGGCGAGTCCCCACACGTGACTGTGTAAACAGATTTAGGTCCCCACAAGGATGGAAATGCTAGGCCACACACACACACACACACACACACACACTATTGAGATTTGTCCCCGTGTGTTTCTCACTGGTTCTGAAGGTTGGTGGAGGACGGAGGGACAGAAACTGGATCCTGGAGGATTATGGGGGATTATAATCTTTATTTATCCAGAGACAGCAGCTGTTATTGGGGGGGGGGGGCTGCCTTGCTCATTATGGAGTCTTTCCAGGGGCAGAAGGCACCTGGAAAGACTCCATAATGAGAGTTGAAAGAATATCAGTTTACACGTCTTCGTTAGTGTGCTGGAGTTTAATAAAGAACGACAGCCTGATGGAGACGTTCAGTTTGAGTCTTTGTACGTACAGTATCTCCTGCAGAAGTTCTCACATATTGTACTTCAGTAACAGTAGAAGTACTACAATGTAGAAGTACTCTGTTACTTTCCACCTCTGATATTAAACCTGTTGTTTTCAGCTGAGCAGTCTGCCTCAGAGATCGGAGAGCTGAAGAAACTCAGGGTTTTATTCGCCTACAGAAACCACCTGACGGAGGTTCCTGAAGAACTGGGATCCTGCACCCAGCTGGAGGTAAATACTACTGGTACTAAAACACTGCAGGAAATACTACTGGTACTACTGCAGGAATACTACTGGTACTACTGTAAACACTGCAGGAAATACTACTGGTACTACTGTAAACACTGCAGGAAATACTACTGGTACTACTGTAAACACTGCAGGAAATACTACTGGTACTAATGTAAACACTGCAGGGAAAATACTACTGGTACTAATGTAACACTGCAGGAAATACTACTGGTACTACTGCAGGAATACTACTGGTACTACTGCAGGAATACTACTGGTACTAAAACACTGCAGGAAATACTACTGGTACTACTGTAAACACTGCAGGAAATACTACTGGTACTAATGTAAACACTGCAGGAAATACTACTGGTACTACTGCAGGAATACTACTGGTACTACTGCAGGAATACTACTGGTACTACTGCAGGAATACTACTGGTACTAAAACACTGCAGGAAATACTACTGGTACTACTGCAGGAATACTACTGGTACTACTGCAGGAATACTACTGGTACTAAAACACTGCAGGAAATACTACTGGTACTACTGCAGGAATACTACTGGTACTAAAACACTGCAGGAAATACTACTGGTACTACTGCAGGAATACTACTGGTACTACTGCAGGAATACTACTGGTACTAAAACAGTGCAGGAAATACTACTGGTACTACTGTAAACACTGCAGGAAATACTACTGGTACTACTGTAAACACTGCAGGAATACTACTGGTACTAAAACACTGCAGGAAATACTACTGGTACTACTGTAAACACTGCAGGAAATACTACTGGTACTACTGTAAACACTGCAGGAATACTACTGGTACTACTGCAGGAATACTACTGGTACTACTGTAAACACTGCAGGAATACTACTGGTACTACTGTAAACACTGCAGGAATACTACTGGTACTACTGTAAACACTGCAGGAAATACTACTGGTACTACTGTAAACACTGCAGGAATACTACTGGTACTACTGCAGGAATACTACTGGTACTACTGTAAACACTGCAGGAATACTACTGGTACTACTGTAAACACTGCAGGAATACTACTGGTACTACTGTAAACACTGCAGGAAATACTACTGGTACTACTGTAAACACTGCAGGAATACTACTGGTACTAAAACACTGCAGGAAATACTACTGGTACTACTGTAAACACTGCAGGAATACTACTGGTACTACTGTAAACACTGCAGGAATACTACTGGTACTACTGCAGGAATACTACTGGTACTACAGGAAATACTACTGTAAATACTGCAGGAATACTACTGGTACTAATATAAACAGTGCAGGAAATACTACTGGTACTACTGTAAACACTGCAGGAAATACTACTGGTACTACTGTAAACACTGCAGGAATACTACTGGTACTACTGCAGGAATACTACTGGTACTACAGGAAATACTACTGTAAATACTGCAGGAATACTACTGGTACTAATATAAACAGTGCAGGAAATACTACTGGTACTATTGTAAATACTACAGGAAATACTACTGTAAATACTACAGGAAATACTACAGGAAATACTACTGTAAATACTGCAGGAAATACTGTAAATACTACAGGAAATACTACTGTAAATACTACAGGAAATACTACAGGAAATACTACTGTAAATACTACAGGAAATACTACAGGAAATACTACTGTAAATACTGCAGGAAATACTGTAAATACTACAGGAAATACTACTGATACTAATATAAACAGTGCAGAAAACACTACAGGTAGATCCAAAGTCCACTTCCTGCCCCTCAGGTCCTGAGTCTGGCCAACAACCAGCTCTCCTCTCTGCCGGCGTCTCTCTGCAGTCTGACCCGACTCAGGAAGCTGAACCTGAGTCAGAACCAGATGCTACACCTGCCGGGGGCCGTGTACAGCATGAAGGCTCTGGTAAACTCCTGTACACACCTGTATACACCTGTACACACCTGTACACACCTGTAAACACCTGTATACACCTGTATACACCTGTACACACCTGTAAACACCTGTACACACCTGTACACACCTGTAAACACCTGTACACACATGTACACACCTGTACACACCTGTACACACCTGTAAACACCTGTAAACACCTGTACACACCTGTACACACCTGTAAACATCTGTAAACACCTGTACATACCTGTACACACCTGTAAACACCTGTACACACCTGTACACACCTGTACACACCTGTAAACACCTGTACACACCTGTAAACACCTGTACACACCTGGTTATAGCTTCACCTCCTCCACCTGTACTCATCCAGGTGTTCCTCCACCTGGCCGGGAACCGTCTGGAGAACCTGGCGGAGAACCTCCAGTCTCTGACGGAGCTGAAGATCCTCATCGTCGAGGGCAACAACCTCCACTCCCTGCCCAAAGGCCTCTGCTGCCTCACCAGGTAACTACACCACCTGCACATGTAACTACACCTGAAACTACACCTGTTGCCACACCTGTACAGGTTAAACAAAGGTAACTACACCACCTGTACATGTAACTACATCTCAGGTATAACCACACCACCAGCTAACTCCAGCTCACCAGGTAACTTCACCTGTACAGGTAGCAGTACCCTACCAGGTAACACCACATCATTACTTAACTACAAAAGGTAACTACACCTTTACAGGTAACTCCAAACTCACCAGGTAACTCCACCTTAGCTAACACTCTCCTACCAGGTAACACCATCTCAGGGTAACACCACCTTAAGTGTCTCCATTTCACCAGGTAACTACACCTGTACAGGTAGCAGCATCCCAGGTAACTCTACCTCAGGTAACTTAATCCAGGTTAACTCCACCTCACCGGGTACTTAAACCTCACAAGGTAACTACACCTCTAAAGGTAACACCACACACCTGTACAGGTAACACACAGGTTACTCCACCTCACCAGGTAATTACATATCAGGGTAACACCACTTTAAGTGTCTCCATTCACCAGGTAACTTCACCTGTACAGGTAATACTCAGGTATCTTCATCTCACCTGTTAATTGATTGTCTTCCTCCAGGCTGGAGCTGCTGAATCTGGACTTTAACGACATTAAAGACGTCCCTGAGGTAACTCCATCTTTTCAAAATTAAGATATAACGAGATCCTGTTGATGATGAAGAAGGTGATGAAGAAGGCGGCCATGTTTGTTTCCAGGAGCTGCACCAGTTGTGTCGGTTGGAGAGGTTGGCGTTTCACCCTCTGGATAAAGGACTTCATATTGTTCACAACCCTCTGATAAAACCAGTGAAGGAGGTGCTGGAGGGGGGGCTGAGCAGACTGTACAGCTACCTGAGGAGCACCTAGAGGGGGCGGGGCTTAGAGGGGGACTCATTTGCATATTAAACACTTCAGAAATCTTGTTATACAAAAAATAATTGTCTTAATGTCAGAAATACACCTGATACTACATACTGATATCCACCTGAACATCACAGGAGAGGACTCTTTAAAGTAGAGACACTACATACTGATATCCACCTGAACATCACAGGAGAGGACTCTTTAAAGTAGAGACACTACATACTGATATACACCTGGACATCACAGGAGAGGACTCTTTAAAGTAGAGACACTACATACTGATATACACCTGATCATCAGCAGGAGAGGACTCTTTAAAGTAGAGACACTACATACTGATATACACCTGAACATCAGCAGGAGAGGACTCTTTAAAGTAGAGACACTACATACTGATATACACCTGGACATCACAGGAGAGGACTCTTTAAAGTAGAGACACTACATACTGATATACACCTGGACATCAGCAGGAGAGGACTCTTTAAAGTAGAGACACTACATACTGATATCCCACCTGAACATCAGCAGGAGAGGACTCTTTAAAGTAGAGACACTACATACTGATATACACCTGAACATCAGCAGGAGAGGACTCTTTAAAGTAGAGACACTACATACTGATATACACCCTGGACATCAGCAGGAGAGGACTCTTTAAAGTAGAGACACTACATACTGATATACACCTGGACATCAGCAGGAGAGGACTCTTTAAAGTAGAGACACTACATACTGATATACACCTGGACATCAGCAGGAGAGGACTCTTTAAAGTAGAGACACTATATACTGATATACACCTGGACATCAGCAGGAGAGGACTCTTTAAAGTAGAGACACTACATACTGATATACACCTGAACATCAGCAGGAGAGGACTCTTTAAAGTAGAGACACTACATACTGATATACACCTGGACATCAGCAGGAGAGGACTCTTTAAAGTAGAGACACTACATACTGATATACACCTGAACATCAGCAGGAGAGGACTCTTTAAAGTAGAGACACTACATACTGATATACACCTGAACATCAGCAGGAGAGGACTCATTAAAGTAGAGACACTACATACTGATATCCACCTGAACATCAGCAGGAGAGGACTCTTTAAAGTAGAGACACTACATACTGATATACACCTGAACATCAGCAGGAGAGGACTCTTTAAAGTAGAGACACTACATACTGATATACACCTGGAACATCAGCAGGAGAGGACTCTTTAAAGTAGAGACACTACATACTGATATCCACCTGAACATCAGCAGGAGAGGACTCTTTAAAGTAGAGACACTACATACTGATATACACCTGAACATCAGCAGGAGAGGACTCTTTAAAGTAGAGACACTACATACTGATATACACCTGGACATCAGCAGGAGAGGACTCTTTAAAGTAGAGACACTACATACTGGATATACACCTGAACATCAGCAGGAGAGGACTCTTTAAAGTAGAGACACTACATACTGATATACACCTGAACATCAGCAGGAGAGGACTCTTTAAAGTAGAGACACTACATACTGATATACACCTGAACATCAGCAGGAGAGGACTCTTTAAAGTAGAGACACTACATACTGATATACACCTGAACATCAGCAGGAGAGGACTCTTTAAAGTAGAGACACTACATACTGATATACACCTGAACATCAGCAGGAGAGGACTCTTTAAAGTAGAGGACACTACATACTGATATACACCTGAACATCAGCAGGAGAGGACTCTTTAAAGTAGAGACACTACATACTGATATACACCTGACCATCAGCAGGAGAGGACTCTTTAAAGTAGAGACACTACATACTGATATACACCTGAACATCAGCAGGAGAGGACTCTTTAAAGTAGAGACACTACATACTGATAAACACCTGAACATCAGCAGGAGAGGACTCTTTAAAGTAGAGACACTACATACTGATATACACCTGAACATCAGCAGGAGAGGACTCTTTAAAGTAGAGACACTACATACTGATATACACCTGAACATCAGCAGGAGAGGACTCTTTAAAGTAGAGACACTACATACTGATATACACCTGAACATCAGCAGGAGAGGACTCTTTAAAGTAGAGACACTACATACTGATATACACCTGAACATCAGCAGGAGAGGACTCTTTAAAGTAGAGACACTACATAGTACATACTGATATACACCTGAACATCAGCAGGAGAGGACTCTTTAAAGTAGAGTCACTACATACTGATATACACCTGAACATCAGCAGGAGAGGACTCTTTAAAGTACAGACACTACATACTGATATACACCTGAACATCAGCAGGAGAGGACTCTTTAAAGTAGAGACACTACATACTGATATACACCTGACCATCAGCAGGAGAGGACTCTTTAAAGTAGAGACACTACATACTGATATACACCTGAACATCAGCAGGAGAGGACTCTTTAAAGTAGAGACACTACATACTGATATACACCTGAACATCAGCAGGAGAGGACTCTTTAAAGTAGAGACACTACATACTGATATACACCTGAACATCAGCAGGAGAGGACTCTTTAAAGTAGAGACACTACATACTGATATACACCTGAACATCAGCTGGAGAGGACTCTTTAAAGTAGAGACACTACATACTGATATACACCTGAACATCAGCAGGAGAGGACTCTTTAAAGTAGAGACACTACATACTGATATACACCTGAACATCAGCAGGAGAGGACTCTTTAAAGTAGAGACACTACATACTGATATACACCTGAACATCAGCAGGAGAGGACTCTTTAAAGTAGAGACACTACATACTGATATACACCTGAACATCAGCAGGAGAGGACTCTTTAAAGTAGAGACACTACATACTGATATACACCTGAACATCAGCAGGAGAGGACTCTTTAAAGTAGAGACACTACATACTGATATACACCTGAACATCAGCAGGAGAGGACTCTTTAAAGTAGAGACACTACATACTGATATACACCTGAACATCAGCAGGAGAGGACTCTTTAAAGTAGAGACACTACATACTGATATACACCTGAACATCAGCAGGAGAGGACTCTTTAAAGTAGAGACACTACATACTGATATACACCTGAACATCAGCAGGAGAGGACTCTTTAAAGTAGAGACACTACATACTGATATACACCTGAACATCAGCAGGAGAGGACTCTTTAAAGTAGAGACACTACATACTGATATACACCTGAACATCAGCAGGAGAGGACTCTTTAAAGTAGAGACACTACATACTGATATACACCTGAACATCAGCAGGAGAGGACTCTTTAAAGTAGAGACACTACATACTGATATACACCTGAACATCAGCAGGAGAGGACTCTTTAAAGTAGAGACACTACATACTGATATACACCTGAACATCAGCAGGAGAGGACTCTTTAAAGTAGAGACACTACATACTGATATACACCTGACCATCAGCAGGAGAGGACTCTTTAAAGTAGAGACACTACATACTGATATACACCTGAACATCAGCAGGAGAGGACTCTTTAAAGTAGAGACACTACATACTGATATACACCTGAACATCAGCAGGAGAGGACTCTTTAAAGTAGAGACACTACATACTGATATACACCTGAACATCAGCAGGAGAGGACTCTTTAAAGTAGAGACACTACATACTGATATACACCTGAACATCAGCAGGAGAGGACTCTTTAAAGTAGAGACACTACATACTGATATACACCTGAACATCAGCAGGAGAGGACTCTTTAAAGTAGAGACACTACATACTGATATACACCTGAACATCAGCAGGAGAGGACTCTTTAAAGTAGAGACACTACATACTGATATACACCTGAACATCAGCAGGAGAGGACTCTTTAAAGTAGAGACACTACATACTGATATACACCTGAACATCAGCAGGAGAGGACTCTTTAAAGTAGAGACACTACATACTGATATACACCTGAACATCAGCAGGAGAGGACTCTTTAAAGTAGAGACACTACATACTGATATACACCTGAACATCATCAGGAGAGGACTCTTTAAAGTAGAGACACTACATACTGATATCCACCTGAACATCAGCAGGAGAGGACTCTTTAAAGTAGAGACACTACATACTGATATACACCTGAACATCAGCAGGAGAGGACTCTTTAAAGTAGAGACACTACATACTGATATACACCTGAACATCAGCAGGAGAGGACTCTTTAAAGTAGAGACACTACATACTGATATACACCTGAACATCAGCAGGAGAGGACTCTTTAAAGTAGAGACACTACATACTGATATACACCTGAACATCAGCAGGAGAGGACTCTTTAAAGTAGAGACACTACATACTGATATACACCTGAACATCAGCAGGAGAGGACTCTTTAAAGTAGAGACACTATATACTGATATACACCTGAACATCAGCAGGAGAGGACTCTTTAAAGTAGAGACACTACATACTGATATACACCTGAACATCAGCTGGAGAGGACTCTTTAAAGTAGAGACACTACATACTGATATACACCTGAACATCAGCAGGAGAGCACTCTTTAAAGTAGAGACACTACATCCTGATATACACCTGAACATCAGCAGGAGAGGACTCTTTAAAGTAGAGACAATACATACTGATATACACCTGACCATCAGCAGGAGAGGACTCTTTAAAGTAGAGACACTACATACTGATATACACCTGAACATCAGCAGGAGAGGACTCTTTAAAGTAGAGACACTACATACTGATATACACCTGAACGTCAGCAGGAGAGGACTCTTTAAAGTAGAGACACTACATACTGATATACACCTGAACATCAGCAGGAGAGGACTCTTTAAAGTAGAGACACTACATACTGATATACACCTGAACATCAGCAGGAGAGGACTCTTTAAAGTAGAGACACTACATACGGATATACACCTGAACATCAGCAGGAGAGCACTCTTTAAAGTAGAGACACTACATACTGATATACACCTGAACATCAGCAGGAGAGGACTCTTTAAAGTAGAGACACTACATACTGATATACACCTGAACATCAGCAGGAGAGGACTCTTTAAAGTAGAGACACTACATGCTGATACACACCTGAACATCAGCAGGAGAGGACTCTTTAAAGTAGAGACACTACATACTGATATACACCTGAACATCAGCAGGAGAGGACTCTTTAAAGTAGAGACACTACATACGGATATACACCTGAACATCAGCAGGAGAGCACTCTTTAAAGTAGAGACACTACATACTGATATACACCTGAACATCAGCAGGAGAGGACTCTTTAAAGTAGAGACACTACATACTGATATACACCTGAACATCAGCAGGAGAGGACTCTTTAAAGTAGAGACACTACATGCTGATACACACCTGAACATCAGCAGGAGAGGACTCTTTAAAGTAGAGACACTACATACTGATATACACCTGAACATCAGCAGGAGAGGACTCTTTAAAGTAGAGACACTACATACGGATATACACCTGAACATCAGCAGGAGAGGACTCTTTAAAGTAGAGACACTACATACTGATATACACCTGAACATCAGCAGGAGAGGACTCTTTAAAGTAGAGACACTACATACTGATATACACCTGAACATCAGCAGGAGAGCACTCTTTAAAGTAGAGACACTACATACTGATATACACCTGAACATCAGCAGGAGAGGACTCTTTAAAGTAGAGACACTACATACTGATATACACCTGAACATCAGCAGGAGAGGACTCTTTAAAGTAGAGACACTACATACTGATATACACCTGAACATCAGCAGGAGAGGACTCTTTAAAGTAGAGACACTACATACTGATATACACCTGAACATCAGCAGGAGAGGACTCTTTAAAGTAGAGACACTACATACTGATATACACCTGAACATCAGCAGGAGAGGACTCTTTAAAGTTATTTAGAGGGGATTTTATTGTTATTTATTTGTTTATGTCAGACTGTGCGTGAGTGCATTTATTTATTATTATTCTGAATGTTTTATTTTCTTAGATTTTGTAGTTTTGGTGGAAGTTAAATCTCTTCATAAGAAGCTACATTTCATTTTAAATAAATAATAATTTGTGAAGTCTTAGCTGCTGCTCGAGCTCCTTGTCACTGTTTATAAATTGGACTAACAAATGGAAATTCAATTATTATAAATGACCTTTTAGAAACCAGTTGTCTTTATTTGTCGTGCGATGTGAGTATTTTTATTATTGGATTTTTTATTATTGTTTATTGTTTTTAATTATAATATATTTGTGTTTGTATTATTGTAGTTAATTAGTTTAATTGTTTTAATATTTATGATATTGGTATTTATTTTGTATAATTTTGATTATTATTTAGACGTATGTAAATATATTATTATAGTTTAAATATGTTATCCTTATTTTTAGAATGATTAATATATTTGTATTATTGTAGTTAATTAGTTTAATGACTGTATTATATTATTATTGCTCCTGCAGTACCTCAGTCTGTCCGCAGGGGGCAGCAGAGAGCAACAGAATGACGCACTTTGTTTCACTTTATTTCGAGAGAAAAAACTCATTAAACATGTGGAAAATCTGCAGGGCAGTTCTGTACAGAGAGAACAGGAATAACAACGCTCTCAAATATACAAAAACACATTCAGGAGTTTAAATTGTCTATTTATGGGTCAAGAATGTCATTACATAATTAACCTTTTGCATATTTTCAACACAAGACGTAACATTTTTTACATTTCTTTAAAAAAAACTAATTAATTTAGCTATTTCTTGGATTAAAATGAGTTTTCCCAGTGGGAATAGTGAGTGTAAAAGCAGGTTAACTCCCTGTCGGTGATTAAACAGTGAGCTATGCAGCACAGCTGAGGAATGAGCAGAATTTAGAAATGAAATCTGATATTTAGTGAGTTTTTAAAGGTGCAGTACTGAGAGCGGCCGGCAGGGGGCAGCATGGTCCCTCTGACTCACCGTGAGAGCAACATCTGTGCGGAGGAATTACAATAAAACACGTTTAAAATATGAACATTTATTAAATTACGTAAAATACAAACATTACAAATATAAGAAAAATACAAATGTAAGCTCAATTAGTTGATTAAGAATAAAAATACAGAACTTTTTCTCCCCAAATAAATAATTCATTAAAAATATACAATTTAATGTTCATATAATAAAGGATGTAATCTAAAATAATAATACAAAATAAACACTAATATTGAAAGATAAAAATAAATAAAAGTACATGTTAATATTTTAAATATATTAAAATAAAGTGAGTGTCATCTATTATAATATAACACATACAAAAGTGAGGTTCTTAAGAATAGAAATACAGAAAAGTCACAAAAATAATTTAAATATCGGTCAAATAAAGTGCTTTCTCCCTCTCTCCGTCTCTCTCTCCCTCTCTCGCTCTCTCTCTCGCTCTCTCTCTCTGTCTCTCTCTCCCTCTCTCTCTCTCCCCCCTGTGACGTCAGAGGCTGCTCGGTAAACGGAGTCAGTCTCCGGTCTGAGACACGGAGGAGAAACCGGAGAGAAATACCGGAGCCTGTCTGTCTGTCTCTCTGCAGACAGGAAACTACAGAGGAACTACAACAGGAGAAGAAGAACGAGAAGTGGAGTTTAACAGCAGAGAAACTACAGAAGGAGAAGAAACAGAAGAAGAATAAGAAGTCAAAGAAACAGCAGGAGAAGAATCAGAGAAACCGCAGCGGAGAAAAAGAAGTGGAAGGAACTACAGAATAAGCAGAACACAGAGGAACTACGGCAAGAGAAGAAGAAGTGGAGGAGAGACAGAGGAGGAGAAGAAGAAGTGGACAGACAGAGACATAGAGGAACTACAGCAGGAGAAGAAGAGTGGAGGACAGACAGAGGGACAGAGGAACTACAGAAGCAGAAGAAGTGGAGTTTCTGTAGGTTCTCTCCAACATGGAGCGCGCACTAACTTTGCTCCTCGCGCTGATTTCCCTGAGCGGACTAACGGGCGCGCGGGCAGACACCTTCAAAGGTAAGATAGTAAAGAGAGTGGGGGAGAAAGAGAGAGAGAAGGGGGGAGAAAACATGGGAGAGTTTCAGTTTCCAAGTTTCCATCCGGAAAATCTCCTCCCTTTCTCCATCAAAATTCCTTTTCCGCTGACCTCAGGATAAAACACTTTGAAATGTTTTAAACAGAAGCTGAGAGGAAAGAGAAAATAGTTGATGGATAAATAATAAAATATAAAAATAAATACATTATTATGCACTTACTGTAAATAAATTAATGCATTCATAAATACTGGCAATAAATCAAATGATGAAATAGTACTGCACAGAAATGCGTCTGAAGGGAAATCAATACAGAAATACCAACATTTAATTGACAATAAGTCCTGTAGAGAAATGCCTATAACTGTATTTAAATATACAAATAAATACAAGAAATAGACAATCCGATAAATACTGATAATGAAAAAACAGATAATCGAAAAGTCGAATAAATAAAGACTAAAAAAATGAATGAAGACTGACAATAAGGACTGCAAAGAAATACATTGCAACCAGCAATGTGTGTGTGTGTGTGTGTGTGTGTGTGTGTGTGTGTGTGTGTGTGTGTGTGTGTGTGTGTGTGTGTGTGTGTGTGTGTGTGTGTGTGTGTGTGTGTGTGTGTGTGTGTGTGTGTGTGTGTGTGTGTGTGTGTGTGTGTGTGTGTGTCAGAGCTGCATCATACCGGTTGATAATTGTAGAATAGATGATAATATTCTCTTTATCTCCTGACTGCAGCGTTTGAGTTGCATTTGGTTTGAGTGTTTCTGGAGTTTTTCAAACCCAGATTCCTCCGTGATTATTGACCGTTTCTTGAGTTCCTGAGTGTGGCAGCGGCTCGCGCCCAGAGACGCGCTCTGCAGATCACAGGTGATTATCAAATGTTCTCTGATTTTAAATCACCTCTAAATGTCTTCTGACGCATCGACACCGCACTCTTTAAAAGCTCCTTTTCACATCATAGTGACTCAGACATGTGAACGCCTCACGTTGGACGCAGAGACACTGGGACGCACGTTTTCTAATATTATGATCCAGAGAGTGACCCGTGCACATCAGACAGCTTGTGCAGCTGTTCTTCACGTGCACGGGTGTATTGGTGAATGCATGATAGAAGAGGTGCTTAAAGGTGGGGTAGGTAAGTTTGAGAAACCAGCTCGAGTGGCTAGAATTTGAAAATACACAACCGGAGAAAATCTGCCACTTCCTCACAGAGCCCCTCCTCCAACACACACGAACGCGCACATGACCAATGAGGGCACGAGGTCAGTTTGTGCCCAGATGGAAGGCTGACAGGCAGGTAGGCCATCCAGTTACTTTAGCCGGCTCAGATGATTGGTCGTGCTTTTTACAGAACCACGGCTTCCAGAGATGATGTTTTTTATGGATTTGTTGTCAAAGCACTTCAGATATTCATTGCTATCAGGATGTTAAGAGCATTCCATGGAATATAACAACAAGTGTATCTCGAGCCGGTTTCTCAAACTTACCTACCCCACCTTTAATGTTTAAAGGCAGTGTGTTTAATGCAGCCTCTATTTCATGATATGATTCATATATTGGAAAAACTGACAATGCAATCTTCTTTTAAATGTGGAGAGGAGATGAGGTTTCCCCGTGTCCTCCTCTCTGCGGGTTCAATCGGGGAATTCAGACCAGTGACCACACGTCGCTGAGAGGGTTCAGTCCTGCAGATCTACCAACTATAATAGATGTAGTCAAACATAGTTATTTAGGGATGTAAGACATTTAGTAATTAAGACAAACTCTAAATTCCTCTTTAAAGACTCAATGCCACGGTAACAACCCTAAGCCTCTTTAAATAGTGTCAGCATACTGGTTTCATAATGACCTCTTTAAAACACCTGGATTCATTCAAATGTCCCACTGGATCTGAACGCATCACGACAACGTTGTAATTTACCTTCAACCAATACAGATTTTTACAAAATAAGAATCTGAACGCATCATAATGTGTACTTTAAAGAGTCCTCTCCTGCTGATGTTCAGGTGTATATCAGTATGTAGTGTCTCTACTTTAAAGAGTCCTCTCCTGCTGATGGTCAGGTGTATATCAGTATGTATTGTCTCTACTTTAAAGAGTCCTCTCCTGCTGATGTTCAGGTGTATATCAGGATGTAGTGTCTCTACTTTAAAGAGTGCTCTCCTGCTGATGTTCAGGTGTATATCAGTATGTAGTGTCTCTACTTTAAAGAGTCCTCTCCAGCTGATGTTCAGGTGTATATCAGTATGTAGTGTCTCTACTTTAAAGAGTCCTCTCCTGCTGATGTTCAGGTGTATATCAGTATATAGTGTCTCTACTTTAAAGAGTCCTCTCCTGCTGTCATTACACACACACACACACACACACACACACACACACACACACAGAAACCTACAGGGACTTAAAGCCCAGAAGCTGCTATTTAACCTATATTACTACAGTAAATATTCACACACAGCTAATATAATATCTCTTGGTGTGTGTGTGTGTGTGTGTGTGTGTGTGTGTGTGTGTGTGTGTGTGTGTGTGTGTGTGTGTGTGTGTGTGTGTGTGTGTGTGTGTGTGTGTGTGTGTGTGTGTGTGTGTGTGTGTGTGTGTGTGTGTGTGTGTGTGTGTGTGTGTGTGTGTGTGTGTGTGTGTGTGTGTGTGTGTGTGTGTGTGTGTGTGTGTGTGTGTGTGTGTGTGTGTGAAGCAGCAGAGAATGAAATTAAACTCTCAGGGCCTGGGTCCAAGATGGCCGCCACGCCCTGATAATCGCAGTGATGGAGCGAGGCAGGAGTTTGTAGTTCTGTTGTCTTTGTGTCTCTTTGTGTTCTTTACGTGTAGTTATGTCTCTTTGTAGTTTTGTGTCTTTGTGTCTCTTTGTGTCTTTTTGTTTTCATTACGTGTAGTTATGTGTCTTTGTAGTTTTGAGTCTCTGTAGTTTTGTCTCTTTGTAGTTTTGTGTCTCTGTAGTTGTGTCTCTGTAGTTTTGTCTCTTTGTAGTTTTTTTTCTCTCTAGTTTTGTGTCTCTTTGTAGTTTTGTCTCTTTGTAGTTGTCTCTTTGTAGTTTTGTATCTTTGTAGTTTTGTGTGTCTGTAGTTTTGTCTCTCTGTAATTTTGTCTCTTTGTAGTTTTGTGTCTCTGTAGTTTTGTCTCTTTGTAGTTTTGTGTCTCTGTAGTTTTGTCTCTCTGTAATTTTGTCTCTTTGTAGTTTTGTGTCTCTGTAGTTTTGTCTCTTTGTAGTTTTGTCTCTCTGTAGTTGTGTGTCTCTGTAGTTTTGTCTCTTTATAGTTTTGTGTTTCTGTAGTTTTGTCTCTTTGTAGTTTTGTGTCTCTGTAGTTTTGTGTCTCTGTAGTTTTGTCTCTTTATAGTTTTGTGTTTCTGTAGTTTTGTCTCTTTATAGTTTTGTGTTTCTGTAGTTTTGTGTCTCTGTAATTTTGTCTCTTTATAGTTTTGTCTCTTTGTAGTTTTGTGTCTCTGTAGTTTTGTCTCTTTATAGTTTTGTCTCTTTGTAGTTTTGTGTCTCTGTAGTTTTGTCTCTTTGTAGTTTTGTGTCTCTTTGTAGTTTTGTGTCTCTGTAGTTTTGTCTCTCTGTAGTTTTGTCTCTTTGTAGTTTTGTCTCTTTGTAGTTTTGTGTCTCGTTAAAACATGTTATCAACAGGATGAAGGAAACACTAAAATTGAACAGAGAGAGAGAGAGGCGTCTGTAATTAGTGCAATGCTGTTAACTCAGCACACACACACACACACACACACACACACACACACACACACACACACACACACACACACACACACACACACACACACACACACTCCCTGATGACCTGGTGTGTCCAGGTTCAGGACTGTCGCTGATTCAGGACTTTACCTTTTCCTCCTGAGTGTGTGTTACAGTGTGTGTGTGTGTGTGTGTGTGTGTGTGTGTGTGTGTGTGTGTTCAGGTGCAGTCAGCTCTTTGTTCTGTCTCGTCAGGGTTTTAATGAAGCTCACAGATTACACACACACACACACACACACACACACACACACACACACACACACACACACACACACACACACCTGACTCTGTGAGTGTGTGTGTGTGTGTGTGTATGTTGAGGGTCCTCAGTGAGTTAATTATCTCTCTTCAAACCTCTGAGACTTCCTGTCTTTATTTTCTTGTTTCTTCTTCGTCTTCTTCTTCAAACTTCATCTCCTCGTTTTCCTCCGTGATGCGTTCAGGCTCAAACTGTGAAAATCAGTGGTTTCTGTTTCCTGCGTCGTTGTGAGGAAACTGTTTTGTCCTCATGTTACCCAGTGTTTTCCTAATTCCTACCCACGGCCCGCCTCCATAAAGAGACAGAGGACACATCTCTTTTCTATCTGTAGTTAAACATGGAGCAGTGTTTTCAGCTGATCGGTGCACCGACTTCAAAGTGTACAGAATGGATGTATCGATCCAATATGTAATGCAGGAAAACACCATTAGTTTGTATTTAATCTCCAGTTAACTCACTAACTCACTTTCAATCTGCTTCATACTTTAGGTGTTTGTTGTTTCTAGTCAGCAGATTTTCAATTATTTATTTTATTTTATCTGCAGTTTTTCTAAAGTCACGGATCAGAAAGCTGTGCGACGGCGATCATATGACTCTGCTCCTTAAGCCAATTTAGCTGCGACACACACACACACACACACACACACACACACACACACACACACACACACACACACACACACCATGAGCTGACAGGTTCAATGTGACCACACACTGCTGAGAACACTATCGCTATTAAAGGTTACTCTGACTGTGTGTGTGTGTGTGTGTGTGTGTGTGTGTGTGTGTGAGAGAGATCGTGTGTGTGTGTGTGTGTGTGTGTGAGAGAGATTGTGTGTGTGTGAGATCGTGTTTCAGGAAGGGTGTAAAAAAAGAATTGAGAAGGAAGGAAAAGTGAAAGCATGTCTACCAGCTTGTAAATCTAAATATATATATATGCTATATTTACCTATAGATGTGTGTGTGCATTTATTTATACGTTTGGGTGAATTCTTGTTGGGTTAATTATAAAAGTGAAACTGAAGATACTCAGCTCTTGGTTTTTAGCAGGGATGTGAGAAGTACTCATATATTCGTTTTGTACTACAGCTAAGAAGACTTCACTACATATTCACATTTCAGTAGGTTCTTCTTCTGTGGTGTTTACTGACTTCCTCCTTTGTGATAAACTCGACCTCTTCCTCTAAATATGAATGTGCCTCTTAAGGAAGATAATAAGCTTGAAGCAGTGACCCCCTCGACTTCCACGTGTTTACACTGCGCTGAAATGAATAAATCATGACGTTAATCTGAGTCTCTCCCCCTTCACCTCCCGCTGCAGCGTTCATGCTCTCTCCCCCTTCACCTCCCGCTGCAGCGTTCATGCTCCCTGTTTGTATTCCAGTCATTTAAAAAATGCATAAATCTTTGCCGGCTTTAATCTCCGCACAAATCCACATCAGAGCGGGAATTATCCTCCGCCCCAGAACGAGAACGTTCCCGTGTTTCCTCTCGGAGACGCAGGACTTCCTCTGTGTGTGGACGTCTGGGTGGGATTAATGCCGTCAGTGAAAGGATCTTTTTGGTGTGTGTGTGTGTGTGTGGGGGGGGGGGGGGCTGTGGCCTCTGGGATTAAGTGTGCCGCCTTCAGACGTCTGCAAACCCAGCGGGGATTAGAGCGTCCGGATTAAGACTCCTTTTGTTTAACGTGTGCGATGAGATGAGCAGGATTTGTGTCTCTGAGAGGCTGATATAAACTCTAAAATGCACATCTCCCCTGGTTCCTGAACTCACCACACTTTAATGCCTCCAGGTCACATTTACCTGCATGAGAAACAATGAGGCGTTTAAAGACTCATTGTAGTCTTAGAATAGAATATGGACTATATATAGACTGTGTGTAAGAGTGGACGTTTGTAGACCACGGCTTTGAAGCCAAATGTTGGGCCTTTTGGCTCTCAAATCCCATCTAATTTACGCCACTAAAGTACACTGCTAAGCTAAAGGAGGCTAATGTTGGGCTATAAAGGAACTACAGCACGGTCACATGACTTCACGTCACCACCGCTAAGCTAAAGGAGGCTAATGTTGGGCTATAAAGGAACTACAGCACGGTCACATGACTTCACTTCACCACCGCTAAGCTAAAGGTGGCTAACGTTGGGCTATAAAGGAACTACAGCACGGTCACATGACTTCACTTCACCACCGCTAAGCTAAAGGTGGCTAACGTTGGGCTATAAAGGAACTACAGCACGGTCACATGACTTCACGTCACCACCGCTAAGCTAAAGGAGGCTAATGTTGGGCTATAAAGGAACTACAGCACGGTCACATGACTTCACGTCACCACCGCTAAGCTAAAGGCGGCTAATGTTGGGCTATAAAGGAACTACAACACGGTCACATGACTTCACGTCACCACCGCTAAGCTAAAGGCGGCTAAT
>JAPTMU010000151.1:183296-190796 GCA_028583405.1 Pogonophryne albipinna | reverse complement strand
GACAGGTGGACAGGTGGGGGGGTCTGAGTGCCCCTCCAGGCAGAGTATCTTTAATGGTCCATCGCCGACAGGAAGCTGCAGGCAAGAGGAGTGTGCGTGTGTGTGTGTGTGTGTGTGTGTGTGTGTGTGTGTGTGTGTGTGTGTGTGTGTGTGTGTGTGTGTGTGTGTGTGTGTGTGTGTGTGTGTGTGTGTGTGTGTGTGTGTGTGTGTGTGTGTGTGTGTGTGTGTGTGTGTGTGTGTGTGTGTGTGTGTGTGTGTGTGTGTGTGTGTGTGTGTGTGTGTGTGTGTGTGTGTGGGGGTGGGTGTGGGTGGGTGGGTGGGTGTGTGGGTGAGGCTGTGGTTTCTCTGCACGACTTTAGATGGTGGTTTTTAGTCCTTCAAAATCTCACTTTAAAAAAAAAAAACGATGTCTTTGTTAATTTCGTTCAGTTGTATCTGCGGAGTTATTTAATCTCATAACAAATATTTAATTTAGATTTTACCCTCTTCCTCTTCCTCGTCTTCCTCTCTGCAGACACCAGTTGATTTTTTACTTTTTGTTCATATACCCCCTCCTCACACCTGCTGATTGTGTGTGTGTGTGTGTGTGTGTGTGTGTGTGTGTGTCCGTTGGGATCAGACCTTTTCAGCCTCACTGCTGGAGGTGAGAGATGACCTTCTGTGTGTGAGATGGTTGAGGTGGGTGTCATCCTTGACATTTACACCGCTGTGTGTCATTTGTTGTGTTTCGTTTGCAGCTCTTAAAGCGTGTGATTTCTCTCTGCGGACCCCGATGGGTAGCGAGTGTTTATCTGCAAAAGAAAAGTCCTGCAGCTCTTTGGAGAGAGAGCAGTTAATACATGTGTTTGTGCTGAACAACTGATTTAAAATGCATAAAATCATGATAAAAAACTCTGTTCAGGTTTAAATCAGTACGTAGTGTCTCTACTTTAAAGAGTCCTCTCCTGCTGATGTTCAGGTGTATATCAGTATGTAGTGTCTCTACTTTAAAGAGTCCTCTCCTGCTGATGTTCAGGTGTATATCAGTATGTAGTGTCTCTACTTTAAAGAGTCCTCTCCTGCTGATGTTCAGGTGTATATCAGTATGTAGTGTCTCTACTTTAAAGAGTCCTCTCCTGCTGATGATCAGGTGTATATCAGTACGTAGTGTCTCTACTTTAAAGAGTCCTCTCCTGCTGATGTTCAGGTGTATATCAGTATGTAGTGTCTCTACTTTAAAGAGTCCTCTCCTGCTGATGTTCAGGTGTATATCAGTACGTAGTGTCTCTACTTTAAAGAGTCCTCTCCTGCTGATGTTCAGGTGTATATCAGTATGTAGTGTCTCTACTTTAAAGAGTCCTCTCCTGCTGATGATCAGGTGTATATCAGTACGTAGTGTCTCTACTTTAAAGAGTCCTCTCCTGCTGATGTTCAGGTGTATATCAGTATGTAGTGTCTCTACTTTAAAGAGTCCTCTCCTGCTGATGATCAGGTGTATATCAGTACGTAGTGTCTCTACTTTAAAGAGTCCTCTCCTGCTGATGTTCAGGTGTATATCAGTATGTAGTGTCTCTACTTTAAAGAGTCCTCTCCTGCTGATGTTCAGGTGTATATCAGTACGTAGTGTCTCTACTTTAAAGAGTCCTCTCCTGCTGATGTTCAGGTGTATATCAGTATGTAGTGTCTCTACTTTAAAGAGTCCTCTCCTGCTGATGATCAGGTGTATATCAGTACGTAGTGTCTCTACTTTAAAGAGTCCTCTCCTGCTGATGTTCAGGTGTATATCAGTATGTAGTGTCTCTACTTTAAAGAGTCCTCTCCTGCTGATGTTCAGGTGTATATCAGTACGTAGTGTCTCTACTTTAAAGAGTCCTCTCCTGCTGATGTTCAGGTGTATATCAGTATGTAGTGTCTCTACTTTAAAGAGTCCTCTCCTGCTGATGATCAGGTGTATATCAGTACGTAGTGTCTCTACTTTAAAGAGTCCTCTCCTGCTGATGTTCAGGTGTATATCAGTATGTAGTGTCTCTACTTTAAAGAGTCCTCTCCTGCTGATGATCAGGTGTATATCAGTACGTAGTGTCTCTACTTTAAAGAGTCCTCTCCTGCTGATGTTCAGGTGTATATCAGTATGTAGTGTCTCTACTTTAAAGAGTCCTCTCCTGCTGATGTTCAGGTGTATATCAGTACGTAGTGTCTCTACTTTAAAGAGTCCTCTCCTGCTGATGTTCAGGTGTATATCAGTATGTAGTGTCTCTACTTTAAAGAGTCCTCTCCTGCTGATGATCAGGTGTATATCAGTACGTAGTGTCTCTACTTTAAAGAGTCCTCTCCTGCTGATGTTCAGGTGTATATCAGTATGTAGTGTCTCTACTTTAAAGAGTCCTCTCCTGCTGATGATCAGGTGTATATCAGTACGTAGTGTCTCTACTTTAAAGAGTCCTCTCCTGCTGATGTTCAGGTGTATATCAGTATGTAGTGTCTCTACTTTAAAGAGTCCTCTCCTGCTGATGTTCAGGTGTATATCAGTATGTAGTGTCTCTACTTTAAAGAGTCCTCTCCTGCTGATATTCAGGTGTATATCAGCATGTAGTGTCTCTACTTTAAAGAGTCCTCTCCTGCTGATGTTCAGGTGTATATCAGTATGTAGTGTCTCTACTTTAAAGAGTCCTCTCCTGCTGATGTTCAGGTGTATATCAGTATGTAGTGTCTCTACTTTAAAGAGTCCTCTCCTGCTGATGTTCAGGTGTATATCAGTATGTAGTGTCTCTACTTTAAAGAGTCCTCTCCTGCTGATGTTCAGGTGTATATCAGTATGTAGTGTCTCTACTTTAAAGAGTCCTCTCCTGCTGATGTTCAGGTGTATATCAGTATGTAGTGTCTCTACTTTAAAGAGTCCTCTCCTGCTGATGTTCAGGTGTATATCAGTATGTAGTGTCTCTACTTTAAAGAGTCCTCTCCTGCTGATGTTCAGGTGTATATCAGTATGTAGTGTCTCTACTTTAAAGAGTCCTCTCCTGCTGATGTTCAGGTGTATATCAGTATGTAGTGTCTCTACTTTAAAGAGTCCTCTCCTGCTGATGTTCAGGTGTATATCAGTATGTAGTGTCTCTACTTTAAAGAGTCCTCTCCTGCTGATATTCAGGTGTATATCAGCATGTAGTGTCTCTACTTTAAAGAGTCCTCTCCTGCTGATGTTCAGGTGTATATCAGTATGTAGTGTCTCTACTTTAAAGAGTCCTCTCCTGCTGATGTTCAGGTGTATATCAGTATGTAGTGTCTCTACTTTAAAGAGTCCTCTCCTGCTGATGTTCAGGTGTATATCAGTATGTAGTGTCTCTACTTTAAAGAGTCCTCTCCTGCTGATGTTCAGGTGTATATCAGTATGTAGTGTCTCTACTTTAAAGAGTCCTCTCCTGCTGATATTCAGGTGTATATCAGCATGTAGTGTCTCTACTTTAAAGAGTCCTCTCCTGCTGATGTTCAGGTGTATATCAGTATGTAGTGTCTCTACTTTAAAGAGTCCTCTCCTGCTGATGTTCAGGTGTATATCAGTATGTAGTGTCTCTACTTTAAAGAGTCCTCTCCTGCTGATATTCAGGTGTATATCAGCATGTAGTGTCTCTACTTTAAAGAGTCCTCTCCTGCTGATGTTCAGGTGTATATCAGTATGTAGTGTCTCTACTTTAAAGAGTCCTCTCCTGCTGATGTTCAGGTGTATATCAGTATGTAGTGTCTCTACTTTAAAGAGTCCTCTCCTGCTGATGTTCAGGTGTATATCAGTATGTAGTGTCTCTACTTTAAAGAGTCCTCTCCTGCTGATGTTCAGGTGTATATCAGTATGTAGTGTCTCTACTTTAAAGAGTCCTCTCCTGCTGATGTTCAGGTGTATATCAGTATGTAGTGTCTCTACTTTAAAGAGTCCTCTCCTGCTGATGTTCAGGTGTATATCAGTATGTAGTGTCTCTACTTTAAAGAGTCCTCTCCTGCTGATGTTCAGGTGTATATCAGTATGTAGTGTCTCTACTTTAAAGAGTGCTCTCCTGCTGATGTTCAGGTGTATATCAGTATGTAGTGTCTCTACTTTAAAGAGTCCTCTCCTGCTGATGTTCAGGTGTATATCAGTATGTAGTGTCTCTACTTTAAAGAGTCCTCTCCTGCTGATGTTCAGGTGTATATCAGTATGTAGTGTCTCTACTTTAAAGAGTCCTCTCCTGCTGATGTTCAGGTGTATATCAGTATGTAGTGTCTCTACTTTAAAGAGTCCTCTCCTGCTGATGTTCAGGTGTATATCAGTATGTAGTGTCTCTACTTTAAAGAGTCCTCTCCTGCTGATGTTCAGGTGTATATCAGTATGTAGTGTCTCTACTTTAAAGAGTCCTCTCCTGTCTCTATTGTTATAAAAGCTCTTTTTCTCTCATGTTTTCTCGTATAAGTGATTGTGAATCGATATCAGAGAGGTGTGTCGGGACACGAGTTTGTAACAAAAGATGTCGAGAAGTAGAACAAGATTTAGAGACTTTCAGGGACATCTGAGAAGTGTCTATTGATCTGCAGCCAACACACACACACACACACACACACACACACACACACACACACACACACACACACACACACACACACACACACACACAGATTTATGATAACTCAGCAGGACAGAAAATGTCCTTCACTTTCTCCCCTTCTTCTCCAACTATAAATAAGTCAGTATTTGTTCTAAAATGTTGAAAATCAAAACACCAAATTGGGTAGTCAACAGAAAAATAAGATCTCAAATAATATGTCTGAACGTATCAAGAAAAACAAGAGTTTATGAGAAAAATGTCATATAAAAAAGGAATTTCTTTTGAAAAAAGTCGTGATAATTTAAGAAAAGTCAGAATATTCATAAAACATTTCACTACTTTTTGAGGATAAAAAAAATGCTCAGTTTAAAAAGATAAATAAAATACTAATACAATGAAAAAGATGTGATTATTTGAGACAGATGTCAAAATGTTAAGATTGCGCTGCAATGATTCATTTTATAATACCAATCTGTTAATCTAAATACACCCCATAATATTCACCTCTCAGCAAAAATCCATCTGTGAAGTCAGATTAAATCTTTATTTGAACCCCTCCTTCTTAATCTGACATACTTTATGATACGTCTTAATCTCTTTCTTATAAACCCTGCAGTGTGTGTGTGTGTGTGTGTGTGTGTGTGTGTGTGTGTGTGTGTGTGTGTGTGTGTGTGTGTGTGTGTGTGTGTGTGTGTGTGTGTGTGTGTGTGTGTGTGTGTGTGTGTGTGTGTGTGTGTGTGTGTGTGTGTGTGTGTGTGTGTGTGTGTGTGTGTGTGTGTGTGTGTGTGTGTGTTTGAAGAAGCCCATCTGTTGACCCTGGATCATTTTCATTTTTTAATTAAAGCCCACTCTCATTTACATACCTGTCTGTCTGATATCAGTATTACAAGTTAATCATAGCAGAGGATTACATTGAAAATAGATTAAATAGGAAATAATGAGGACCGATCACGCAGCCCTGAGGGACGCCACAAAATAATTATAATATTTAAAGATTGTTTAGATTGTTTCTAAAACGATGGTTGATTTAGACAGACTACTACAAACAATGTACACTAGTACCAGAACATGTTAACTGTATTTAAAACCATGCAATTAGTTATAAAACTCTGTTTTGGTTCATCAGATTCTTTATTATGACGATAGTGACGTTTTGGTAACTTTGCGCCCTTTTCTTCTCACCTCAGTGTTTTATATGTTAATGCAACGACTCCAGTCACTTCTTTGACTTTGAACATTACAACTGTTTACTTTGACGTTAGCCTCATTAGCATCATTAGCTTTTATGAAGTGTAATGCCCCCCCTGATCAGACTTGCTCCCACTTTGGCTGTTTTTAAATCTCTCTTTGTAGTAATGTTGAGTCTCTTTGTAGTCCTCTATTGTGTAGTCATTTTCAGTCTCTTTGTAGTCCTTTAGTGTATTTTGTAGTCCTCTATTGTGTAGTCATTTTGTGTGTCTTTATAGTCCTTTAGTGTTTCTTTGTGACTGTAACACGGAGCATTTCGGTAACTGTTTGCCCTTTTAGTGTCTTTGTAGTCATTTTGAGTCTCTTTGTAGTCCGTTAGTGTCTCTTTGAGTCTCTTTGTAGTCCGTTAGTGTGTCTTGTAGTCCTTAAGTGTCTCTTTATAGTCATTTAGTGTCTCTTTGTAGTCATTTAGTGTCTCTTTGTAGTTATTTTGTGTGTCTTTATAGTCCTTTAGTGTCTCTTTGTAGTCTCTTTGTGACTGTAACACATTTCGGTAACTTTTCGCCCTTTTAGTGTCTTTTTACAGTCATTTTGAGTCTCTTTGTAGTCATTTTGAGTCTCTTTGTAGTAGGAAGTGACGTAGCGCTGCTCAAATCTATGGAAAATTCCCATTAGCTTTTTGTGGAGGGAACAAGAGGGATGATGCCTTCAGGGTCCACTAAAGACAGACAGGGTTTGACAGCCTGTCCTCTGGTGGACAGTTTGAGTGATGAAGACGGACAGCGGACACACGGAGACACTCACACCTCCGCTGGCCATCAACTCTCAGACCAACACACACAATGACTGTAACACAGAACATTACCACGCTGCTGGCCAATGGCTTTAGTGTCTCTTTGTAGCAGTTTTTTGTCTTTTTGAAGTCATTTTATGTCATTTTGAGTCTCTTTGATTGATTTTCTATCACTCTGCTCCCATTGAACCCATGTTTTCTCCTGCAGTTTTCTCCTCTTCCTCTTCTTCCTCTTCCTCCTCTTCATCCCCGTCCTTGCCAAGAGGAGTTACAGCCCAGAGGGAGGAGGGGAGGGGGAGAGACTTGAGGGTGGAGGGGGAGATAATCTGAGTGTGTATGTTACAGGGTAATTATTAGTAATTAGCATATTATTCTAATACCGTCATATAGACAGCCCCGAGTACAGCCCGATAACAGTGATAGCAAAAAACACACACACACCCACACACACACATGCACGCACGCGCACACACACACACACACACACACACACACACATATATACATACACACACACACACACACACACACGCACACACCCAGAGGCAGCGGGCTGACTGCTGCATTATTCATCTTTGGCCCGAGGCGAGTTAGCTCGCTGTGCTAACGCTAATGCTGTTAGCGCCCGGTTACTGCTCCTGCTGCTGGAGAACACACACACACACACACACACACACATACACACACACACACACACACACACACACACACACATACACACACACACACACACACACACACACACACACACACACACACATATACACACATACAGTCACACAGTCTGATATACACTTCACATACCTTTGCAAACACACACAAACACAAGAGTTTGATGCCCTTGAAAGTTAAGCAAGAGAGAGAGAGTGTGTGTGTGTGTGTGTGTGTGTGTGTGTGTGTGTGTGTGTGTGTGTGTGTGTGTGTGTGTGTGTGTGTGTGTGTGTGTGTGTGTGTGTGTGTGTGTGTGTGTGT
>JAPTMU010000151.1:150796-180796 GCA_028583405.1 Pogonophryne albipinna | reverse complement strand
CACACACACTTGCCCCAGGGGCTGCTGGGAGCTCGCTGTCTGCTCTCGTCTAATCACCCCAAAGGGTTTTTTCAGTTTTGGGGGGGTGGAGTGTTAGCATCACCACATGCTAACGGCTAACTGTGGGGCTACTCCTGCTAAACACACACACACACACACACACACACACACACACACACACACACACACACATAATAACACACACATTAGATAACACACAGATAATAACACACACATTAGATAAGCCTGGTTACACGCTGCTAATTGCTGTGTGTGTGTGTGTGTGTGTGTGTGTGTGTGTGTGTGTGTGTGTGTGTGTGTGTGTGTGTGTGTGTGTGTGTGTGTGTGTGTGTGTGTGTGTGTGTGTGTGTGTGTGTGTGTGTGTGTGTGTGTGTGTGTGTGTGTGTGTGTGTGTGTGTGTGTGTGTGTGTGTGTGTGTGTGTGTGTGTGTGTGTGCTGTTTCCTGAAGACGTACAATAATCAGAATCACAATGCCTTTATTTATATCTCCTTAAATTCCCATTATTAGCAGAAGTAGTGCAGATTAAGACAATAAGCACAGATACATATTTAAAATGTGGCAGCTGGTTTGTAAATAAAGCCTCCTTTCCTTCATCATCCATGGAGACATTTTAGAGTAAAAGAAAGCAGTAAAATGTCCTTAAATCTCACGTAACCTTTCCCTTTATGTTGCGTTTAAGTGCACTTACTAACGTGGGACAGTTAAGTGTTTCCTCTGCGGTCAGAGGGAAGTCATGCTTGTTTCTGCTCTCGTCTCCTTCAGCTCTGGGATGTGTCTCCATGTTCCTCCGTCACTATTTATTCCCAGGTCAGCTTCAGTTAGTTAACATTCAGCAGCTCTCCCAGCGCTGCTGATTCCCAACAACAGGAGTCTGTGTGAGGGGGAGATAAAGGGGGAGATACAGGGGGGAGGGGAGGGTTTTTATCATCTTCTGTTACATCAGGACACATACATGGAATTTGTGTTTCCTCAGTTTATAACCTTTAGTCCATTATTGAGACATGAAGTCATCTGGCATCACAGCAGCTGCATCGAGGACACATTTTGAGACAAGAAACGGACATTTAACGTACTATGTCTGCGGCTTTTCCTTTAGTGTGTTCTATAGGTTTTAGTGCATGTAAATGGTCTGCAGAGGCTAAAATCACAAAGTTCCAGGACATCAGAATCAGGTTCACACGTGTGAGGAATTTGACTGGGTGTCATGGTGCAGACATAAAAGTAAAACAGAAATTCAAAACACAGATAGAAAACTATTTTAAGAAAACTATAATAAGACAAAAAACATAAAAAAAGACAGTAAAATATAGCATTACACATGGTGACATCACTATGGAACACTCGCGCTCCTGTTGGCTAGCACTCAAACACATTGTAGGCTAAGGGGGGCGGGTCATCGCTAAGCTGGTTGACCAATCACAACAGAGCCGACCAGCTAACCAATCAGAGCAGCTCTGGTTTCAGACAGAGGGTGAAAACAGTGCTAGTAGGGTGAACATGAGAGAGTTTGAACGAGGCGTTAACACAGAGTTCAGCTTCAGAGAGACAGGAAGCAGCATTCAGAGAAAAACCACAGAAGAAGAGACGAGTGATTTCCTAATAAGGACCAGATGGTTCCATTCAGCCTCAAATACTTCAGAGAAGAAGAGGCTGCCAGCTGAGTGTGTGTGTGTGTGTGTGGGGGGGGGTGTGTGTGTCTGTGTGTGTGTGTCTGTGTGTGTGTGTGTGTGTGTGTGTGTGTGTGTGGGGGGGGGGTGTGTCTGTGTGTGTGTGTGTGTGTGTGTGGGGGGGGTGTGTGTGTATAAATGTTATCAGATCCCTGTGGACTCTAATGTAGACACTGCAACACCTCGGAGACTCAGAGACAGATAGACAAAGACAAGGAGACATAAAGACTCAGAAAACCAGAGACTCTGACTTGGAGACATATTCACTCAAAGACAGATAAACATACCCCAAGAATTGGAGACATAAAGACACAAAACCAGAGAGACATGGATGATACAAACATAGAAGTAAAGATCAAAAAGACAAACAGAGGCAACGAGTCAGAGACAGAAGAAGAGACTTGGAGACATCAGGCGCGTTCACACCAAGTACTTTTCCCCTTTAGTTCTGTTAGTACCCCTGATGTCGCGTTCACACCAAAAAGAGTACTTAGTGCCGGGAACTTTTACCCCCATTTTCAGTCCCTGCTGAGAGGTGGTACGAAAAAAGTACCAAAAAAGTACCAATTTGTATTGGCTCGGCGAATTGCAAACCACGGCCCGTAAAACTCTGAAAAGTTTTTTGAAGCCGCCATTGTATTTGCTGGCATTAGCATTATTAGCATTATTAGCATTAGCCCCGCGCACCAACGGAGAGAGAATAACTTATGGCAACACAAAATAAAACATGGGAGCGGTGGAGATGAGGAGGTGTCGGCGTTCTGGCGATTTACTCGGAAGGCTTCAGTAGAAGCAGAAGAAGAAGAAGTGACGTCAGCAGCTCATTTGCGAAATCTGCCCTCAGGGAAAAGTACTCCGGTGTGAACGCGATTGGTACTTAGTGCCATGGGGTTATAAGTGCCGGAGCACTAAGTACGGCAAAGTACTTGGTGTGAAAGCGCCTTATAGCCGCTTTCACACCAAGTACTTTGCCGTACTTAGTTCATGAGAACTCTTTAGTTCTCATGAACTAAGTACAGATCGCGTTCACACCGGAATAAGTCCCTGAGGGAGGATTAGGCAAATGAAGCCGCTGACGTCACTTCTTCTTCTTCTGCTTTGGGTTTACTGGCAGGCCGCAAACCACTTCAGGGCGTACACTGCCACCCGAAGTCCCCGGCCGGAAGTCCCCAGAGTTGGGGACTGGCTTCAGTAGAAGCTGCTGGGACTCCCAGCAGCTTCTACTGAAGCCTTCAGAGTAAATCGCCAGAACGCCGACACCTCCTCATCTCCACCGCTCCCATGTTTTCTTTTGTGTTGCCATAAGTCAGCGACGTGCGGTCAGGGGAGGCAGGGGAGGCAGAGCCTCACTTGTCATTCTCCAATGTAACGGAAAAAAAGAATAATAATACAAATAATAATAATTAGAGATGTCCCGATCCGATCACGTGATCGGGGATCGGAGCCGATCACGTGATTTTCAAAAGATCGGGATCGGGAGAAAAAAAATCAGGGATCGGGATTTTTTTTTTTTTTTTTTTTAATCTTTTTTTTTTTTTTACATTTAATGTTACAAAACAAAAATGACCATGTTCACGTCTTAAAGTCATCCTGAGGCCTTAGTTTTGGTTTGAAATGACACAACATCATGTATGTGTTGCTTCTTTTGGGCTTGTTTTCAGACCTGGTTGCTTATTTCTCTCAAAGCTGGCAACAGAGTGGGCGCGCAGTGTCTAGCAGTAAGCTAACGAGAGGCTACGTTCAGCTGGTGACTCGGGACTCGGGACAGAGAAAATGTCAGGAGTTTGGAAGTATTATAAAATTAAAAGCGAAGGCAGTGTAACAGCCAGATGCAATGTTTGCAAGGCGGAGGTTCCGCGTGGTGGAAAGAACAGAGCTACGTTCAACACGACCAATCTAATACGCCACCTGAGAAACAAACACCAACAACAACACGACGAGTACACAGCGGCCACTCAGGTAACGGCACTGAAACAACCGACACTTTCAGAGACTTTTAAAAGGAAAGAGAAACTGCCCCAGAACAGTGAAAAGGCCAAACAAATAACAGCCAAGATAGCTGAACTCATCGCGTTGGATGACCAGCCGTTACCTTTTTTTTCTCTTAATACATTGCATAAAGATCGGATCGGGAAAAATCGGTATCGGCAGATTGTCAAAATCAAATGATCGGAATCGGATCGGGAGCAAAAAAATGTGATCGGGACATCCCTAATAATAATAATAAAATGTGTCCACTGATCTGTGTTGTAAATGTGATTTCTGTTTGATTCCAATCGCTTTTTATAGTCAAAATCGGCTAATTTGCCGAGCTCCGCTACAACTACGAGGAGCAATGAGATTGAGGAGTGAGGCAGGGACGAGCTCTGCCTCTCAGAAGCCCTCAGTAACTGGCTGGAGCACGGGCACTAATTTAGCGCGGGCACTTATTTTGTGAGCGCGCTCAAGCCAGTTACTGTGGGGTGAGGTGAGGCACAGATGAGCTCTGCCTCACCTCAGAATGCGTCACCCCACAGAAACTGTCTGGAAAGCGGGCCCTAAGCGCATGCCTGCACCATCTCACTGTATGTCACCAATGTAATGTTTGTAGATCCCTTTATTACATTTATCCTCGCCATCCATATTCTCTAAAGAACTTATTTCACGTATATATGATATTTAGGCTCGCTGGTCTCATCATACAACGGCAATGAAAAAAGCACCAGGGGAGGCAGCCATAACCTCTGCCGCACTGAAGGGGGCGCAAGTGAGCCCACAGGTTCTTGTTGCTACTGTTATTCTACGCAGAGACTGTAGACGCAAACAACAAGCTAGGCTTTTGAAACTAGAGGAAGATAAGGAGGACTTTTACAAAACAGTAATAAAGATTGTTGTCCAGAAGGATAGCATGGACTTCATCTTCAAGTCAAGGTAAGACCACATTTATAATGAAAATTGGATCTTACTAAGAGAGAACAATCCAATATTTAGATTTTGGCTATCCTTTTGTTGAACGGTCTGTTTAAAATGAATGGAAGCATCAGACTAAAAAAGCTTTTGAAAATAACAGAATATTTCGATTAAAGGTGGGCTAGGTAAGTTTGAGAAACCGGCACGAGATACACTTTTTGTTATATTCCATGGAATGCTCTTAACATCCCGATAGCAACGAATATCTGAAGTGCTTTGACAAAAAATACATAAAAACATTTCATCTGTGGAAGCCATAATACTGTAAAAAGCACGACCACTCATTTTAGCCGGCCCGGCTAAAATAACCTGCCTGTCAGCCTTCCATCTGTGCACAGACTTATCTTGTGCCCTCATTGGTCATGTGCGCGTTCGTGTGTGTTGGAGGAGGGGCTGTGTATTTTCAAATTCTAGCGCACTCGAGCTGGTTTCTCTAAAATTACCTACCCCACCTTTAAGGTAAAAATATATAATATTTGTAAATCTGACTCTGAAAGAGTCAGTGCCTCACCAGCCATGAACCTCACCGCACGTCACTGCCATAAGTTATTCTCTCTGCGTTTCTGCGCTGGGCTAATGCTAATAATGCTAATAATGCTAATAATGCTAATGCAAGGATAATAAAATGGCGGCTTCAAAAAACATTTTGGGAGTTTCACGGGGCGTGGTTTGCAATCCGCCCAGCCAATCAGAAATAGGAACCTTTGTCTCCCATGAAAGTCTCTGCTCTCTAGCAGGGACGGAAAAGGGGGTGAAAAAGTTCTCATGAACTAATTTCTAGTTCCGGATTTTTTTGGTGTGAACGCAGATTTTCGGAACTATATCGGAACTAAAGTGGGAAAAGTACTCCGGTGTGAACGCGCCTATAGAGACAAATGCTAAGAGATAAAGACTCATAAACTCATGGATACAAAGACCTGGAAGACCTAGAAAATATACTCACAGATATAGAGATAAAAACTCAGACACTTAGAGACAAAGAGAAAAGACTAACGACAAGGAAACAAAGACTGACAGACAGATAGAGACAAAGACCCGGAGAGACAAGGAGACTGAAAGACTCGAAAGACAATAAGCACAGATACATATTTAAAATGTGGCAGCTGGTTCTGTTTACAGATTGTAAATAAAGCCTCCTTTCCTTCATCATCCATGGAGACATTTTAGAGTAAAAGAAAGCCGAAAAATGTCCTTAAATCTCACGTAACCTTTCCCTTTATGTTGCGTTTAAGTGCACTTACTAACGTGGGACAGTTAAGTGTTTCCTCCGCGGTCAGAGGGAAGTCATGCTTGTTTCTGCTCTCGTCTCCTTCAGCTCTGGGATGTGTCTCCATGTTCCTCCGTCACTATTTATTCCCAGGTCAGCTTCAGTTAGTTAACATTCAGCAGCAAGGACTCAGAGACATAAGGAAACCACTTGGGACAAATAGACAAAGACACAAGGACTCAGAGACATAAGGAAACCACTTGGGACAAATAGACAAAGACACAAGGACTCAGAGACATAAGGAAACCACTTGGGACAAATAGACAAAGACACAAGGACTCAGAGACATAAGGAAACCACTTGGGACAAATAGACAAAGACACAAGGACTCAGAGACATAAGGAAACCACTTGGGACAAATAGACAAAGACACAAGGACTCAGAGACACAAGGAAACCACTTGGGACAAATAGACAAAGACACAAGGACTCAGAGACATAAGGAAACCACTTGGGACAAATAGACAAAGACACAAGGACTCAGAGACATAAGGAAACCACTTGGGACAAATAGACAAAGACACAAGGACTCAGAGACATAAGGAAACCACTTGGGACAAATAGACAAAGACACAAGGACTCAGAGACATAAGGAAACCACTTGGGACAAATAGACAAAGACACAAGGACTCAGAGACATAAGGAAACCACTTGGGACAAATAGACAAAGACACAAGGACTCAGAGACATAAGGAAACCACTTGGGACAAATAGACAAAGACACAAGGACTCAGAGACATAATGAAACCACTTGGGACAAATAGACAAAGACACAAGGACTCAGAGACATAAGGAAACCACTTGGGACAAATAGACAAAGACACAAGGACTCAGAGACATAAGGAAACCACTTGGGACAAATAGACAAAGACACAAGGACTCAGAGACACAAGGAAACCACTTGGGACAAATAGACAAAGACACAAGGACTCAGAGACATAAGGAAACCACTTGGGACAAATAGACAAAGACACAAGGACTCAGAGACATAAGGAAACCACTTGGGACAAATAGACAAAGACACAAGGACTCAGAGACACAAGGAAACCACTTGGGACAAATAGACAAAGACACAAGGACTCAGAGACAAAAACTCAACACAGAAAAATATATGCAATCAGAGACTCAAAGACTCATTGACTCAAGGACACAGAGACTCAGATCCGCAGAGATGAAAGACACAGATTGTCATTCCTCTTTTTCATCTCATTCGTTTTTATTTGAGTTTTTTGTTGGTATCTTTTCTCTGTTTATTACTTTAGTCTTTTCTCTCCTGCAGACAGAAGCAGCTCCTGGTTTCTGTCTCATTACGTCCAGGTCCTCTCACACTGCAGAGAGGACACGTCTGTATCTTTGTATTTAGATATACAGTATATAGAGTTATTGATGTGGTCTCTGCGGGCGCTGAAGGGTTAACGCTGCTCTAACTTTTAGTACTTTTAGTGGTTATTGATCAGGAGACTGGAGAATAAAGAGGGCAGACGATCAATAGCTGCACATTATGATTAATTACTGCACACACACACACACACACACACACAGACACACACACACACACACACACACACACACACACACACACACACACTGCCCTCAGGGGGTGTTTTCTGTTGTCTGTCTGTCTGTGTGTGTGTCTGTCTGTGTGTGTGTGTGTGTGTGTGTGTGTGTGTGTGTGTGTGTGTGTGTGTGTGTGTGTGTGTGTGTGTGTGTGTGTGTGTGTGTGTGTGTGTGTGTGTGTGTGTGTGTGTGTGTGTGTGTGTGTGTGTGTGTGTGTGTGTGTGTGTGTGTGTGTGTGTGTGTGTGTGTGTGTGTGTGTGTGTGTGTGTGTGTGTGTGTGTGTGTGTGTGTGTGTGTGTGTGTGTCTGTCTGTCTGTCTGTCTGTCTGTCTGTCTGTCTGTCTGTCTGTCTGTCTGTCTGTCTGTCTGTCTGTCTGTCTGTCTGTCTGTCTGTCTGTCTGTCTGTCTGTCTGTCTGTCTGTCTGTCTGTCTGTCTGTCTGTCTGTCTGTCTGTCTGTCTGTCTGTCTGTCTGTCTGTCTGTCTGTCTGTCTGTCTGTCTGTCTGTCTGTCTGTCTGTCTGTCTGTCTGTCTGTCTGTCTGTGTGTCTGTGTGTCTGTGTGTGTGTGTGTGTGTGTGTCCATCATAAGGGGCGGGACATGTCTAAGCGGTTGACCAATCACATCAGAGTTTGTTTGCTAACCAATCAGATTTATTAATTTAAATACAGGTAACATAAAACACATTTTCCAGGTAGTATAGCTGTGAGTGTCCGTAACACAGAGATCTTTCTCTCTACAGTCGGTGTCGGGCGATCGAGAGGCTGAGATTGCTTTTCTGTGTGTTTTCCTCTGAGTGTGTGTGTGTGTGTGTGTGTGTGTGTGTGTACAGATTGTTATATAGATGCAAATTCATAGAAGCAGATTAAACAGATTGTGTCTCGTATCTGTTGACGAGCTAACACTGTCCTGGGGGGGTGTGTGTGTGTGTGTGTGTGTGTGTGTGTGTGTGTGTGTGTGTGTGTGTGTGTGTGTGTGTGTGTGTGTGTGTGTGTGTGTGTGTGTGTGTGTGTGTGTGTGTGTGTGTGTGTGTGTGTGTGTGTGTGTGTGTGTGTGTGTGTGTGTGTGTGTGTGTGTGTGTGTGTGTACTGTGTACTGTGTACTGTGTAGCTGTCATCTCAAAGCGTTGACATTAAATAGCTGGAAGGCTCATTTTCTTTCTTTGTAACAGAAGGCACATTAAACACACACACACACACACACACACACACACACACACACACACACACACACACACACACACACACACACACACACACACACACACACACACACAGTCATTACACTGAAGAGGCATTGAAGCCCTCGATGTCGTAAAATATTTTTACACACACATGCAGCTTGTGTGTGTGTGTGTGTGTGTGCGCAGGGATTTACAAGTCTTACAAGTCTCAGGGGGAGGGTGTGTGAGTGTGTGTGTGTCTCACTCTCAGGAACATTATACGTTTACAAGCTGCTCGACAACAGGAAATACTAAATGAAGGTCAGAGGTCATGTGACACCTGATGCACTCATTACCAAAATAAAAGCATGAGGCAGGTCCCTCTGACGACAGGAAGCCACTCAGTTACTCCTGTGTTTTACTGATTCATAACTCAGTGCAACTTTTCTGCAGATTCTACGGTTTAAAATGAGATCAATCGTCCGTTTTTTTGCGAAAAATGCCGAAATATGTCGTGCAACAGACTATATATCACAGGTTTCCACCATAAGGAAATTAACCATATATCTACCAAAGTTTAAAGAGGTTTTTAAGTAACTTCTGCAGCGTCTAAATTCAGATTCAACATATTATTTTACCCTCTAAAAGTCCCTTGTCCTGCAGGGTTTCTAACAGATGTGGACTTTTGGGGGCGGGGCTTGCAGCGCTGGAGAGTTCTGATTGGTCGTTTACTTTACGACAACCATTTTTTAAAGATCTGCTCACAAAAGATAAACATGTCTGTGTCCGAAATATCTTAAATCTCAGGTGTATTCTACAGGTGTACTCCCACAATGCATTGCTTCAGGTTGCAATGGATTGGTTGTAAGGCAGATTTGAGCCTGGCTACAACATGTGTGTTCATTTTATCCAAATAACTTTTAGGGAATGTTTTGCAAAGTCTTTCGAGAAAAAACGACATCTCCCATGAATGAACTACAAGTACATCTGTCTGTCTCTAAACCTGTCTGTCTGCCTGTCTGTCTTCCAGCCTGTGTGTCCGGTCCAGACTGTCCTCTGGTTCAGTCCAAAGAGGACGACTTCGACTGGGAAGAAGGAGACACCAGAGAGCGGCCGAGCAGCAGCCCCTGGATCCCTGCAGGTAACACAGATACACCTTTTAAAAACTGCAGAAACTGAAGTTAAAATGTCATATATTTGGGGAAGAAAGGCACAAGATTTGGGGCAAAAAACTATAAAAAAACTTGCATTATTTAAAAAAAAGTTATATTTGGAGCAAAACGTTGCAGAAGTTTGTCCCTGAATGCATCGTTTCAGTGTGTGTGTGTACCTGAATGCATCGACTCATTGTCTGTGTACCTGAATGCATCGCCTCAGTGTCTGTGTGTACCTGAATGCATCGCCTCATTGTCTGTGTGTACCTGAATGCATCGCCTTAGTGTCTGTGTGTCCCTGAATGCATCGCCTTAGTGTCTGTGTGGCCCTGAATGCATCGCCTCATTGTCTTTGTGTACCTGAATGCATCGCCTCATTGTCTGTGTGTACCTGAATGCATCGCCTTAGTGTCTGTGTGTACCTGAATGCATCGCTTCAGTGTGTGTGTGTACCTGAATGCATCGCCTCATTGTCTGTGTACCTGAATGCATCACGAGAGAAAGGCTGCAGCTTCTGTTATCTACTATTGACCTGCTGCTCTGAGTTATAGACACTGTGTGTGTGTGTGTGTGTGTGTGTGTGTGTGTGTGTGTGTGTGTGTGTGTGTGTGTGTGTGTGTGTGTGTGTGTGTGTGTGTGTGTGTGTGTGTGTGTGTGTGTGTGTGTGTGTGTGTGTGTGTGTGTGTGTGTGTGTGTGTGTGTGTGTGTGTGTGTGTGTGTGTGTGTGTGTGTGTGTGTGTGTGTGTGTGTGTGTGTGTGTGTGTGTGTGTGTGTGTGTGTGTGTGTGTGTGGACGAATGAGAACGCAGCGCTCTTAAATCACAGAGCCAATCAGGTGAGAGACAGGCTGAGCGAGGACACAGAGGGGGGAGGGGCTACTGTCCTGTTACTGAGATGGATGTGGGAGGGGGGAGAGAGGAGGGAGGAAGATAAGAGGAAGAAGAGGAGGTGGTTACTGTTCAATGTGATGGATGAAGAGAGGAAGAGGAGGAGGAAGAAGAGAGGAGGAAGAGGATGAAGAGGAAGTGCTTACTGTTCAATGTGATGAGAGAGAGTGAAACAGATAAGAGGAAGAGGATGAGGAAGAAAGAGAGGAAGAGGATGAGGAAGAAAGAGAGGAAGAGGATGAGGAAGAAAGAGAGGGAGAGGATGAGGAAGAAAGAGAGGAAGAGGATGAGGAAGAAAGAGAGGAAGAGGATGAGGAAGAAAGAGAAGGAGAGGATGAGAAAGAAAGAGAGGAAGAGGATGAGGAAGAAAGAGAGGGAGAGGATGAGGAAGAAAGAGAGGAAGAGGATGAGGAAGAAAGAGAGGAAGAGGATGAGGATGAAAGAGAAGGAGAGGATGAGAAAGAAAGAGAGGAAGAGGATGAGGAAGAAAGAGAAGGAGAGGATGAGAAAGAAAGAGAGGAAGAGGATGAGGAAGAAAGAGAAGGAGAGGATGAGGAAGAAAGAGAAGGAGAGGATGAGAAAGAAAGAGAGGAAGAGGATGAGGAAGAAAGAGAAGGAGAGGATGAGAAAGAAAGAGAGGAAGAGGATGAGGAAGAAAGAGAGGGAGAGTGAAACCAAGCGAGGCAGAGGAGGGGTGAGTGTAGTAGAAGTGTATACTTTGTCACCTCCTCCTTTCTCTTCAATAAAGGAGGAGGTGTGTGTGACTAATTGCAGCCAATCCAGGCAATCAGCTCCTTTCCCAATGGACGGACACACACACACACACACACACACACACACACACACACACACACACACACACACACACCTCTTCGATCGTCTCGCGACTGATATGTGGAGCCGTGAGCAGGTTGAGGCAGGGCATTAAATCTAAATGTGTGTGTGTGTGTGTGTGTGTGTGTGTGTGTGTGTGTGTGTGAGTGTGTGTGTGTGAGTGTGTGCGTGTGTGTGTGTGTGTGTGTGCGTGTGTGTGCGTGCGCATGTGTGTGTGTTTCTGTTTGTTGTCACTGAAGCACATTCCTACTGAGTGTTTCTGAGAGTTAACAACAGCAGTAAAATTCAGCTCCAGTATTTTAAATTATGGTATTTCACAATTCTTACTTAAATATATATTTATCACATTGGAATTTATTTATTTTTTAAATGACCTTAATATTGTTAGCCTAGCTTAGCACCAAGACTGGAAGCAGAGGGAAACTCTTAGCCTAGCTTAGCATAAGAGCTTAGCAGGCTGTTTTATTTTTTCTTCTATTTCTCAGATATTTCCTCTCCTGTATTTTAGACGTATTTCACACATTTTTTTAAATATATTTTTCAGATATTTTAGACATATTCTTAAAAAATGTCTGGATATTTTAATCCAGTTATTATAATAAATATATGTTGATGACTTTATGGGCGTCGCCGCCATTATATGAGGGTGGGACAAGTCCCCCCCACCTTTTCAAATGTTTAGTTTAGACCCGCCCACTTCTACCATGTGGAAAGTCCTTGCATCGCTCTCTCCCCTCGCCGCCCTCTGCAGAGCGCTGTGTCGGAGCTTCATATCAAATCCATTCCACTTGCTTATTGAGAGAATGCCCAAATCAACGAAACTCCGTACCATGTTTTCACTGCTGCTTTGTACCAAGGCAGATTCTCAGAGCCGTGCACATGAGCCGTGCACATGCTGCGTGTTTTGGGTAGCTGTGTCTTTAGTTGTAAAATGATGCGTGCCACAGTTTCCCCGCTGCGAGGCTCCGGCGCTAACAGTTCACGAGCGCGCTCCGCTGGCACCGAATCCGGGTGCTATTAAAGAGCTGGAGGGACAGTCCTCTCCTGTCAGACTGAGAGGCTGACAGCTACAGCTCAGTGAGTTTAGATCGTACGGCCTCACTCGGTATGGTAGTAGCGGGGCAGTAACTATAGTAACGCAGTGTAGGCGGAGCCGTGACGTCATCTTCAATGCGAACCACAGAAAACCAACGTTAGCTGTTAGCACTCAGAGCTCACAGCTCCTCATATCTGTTCAGAAACTAGACAGAAGTGAAACAAGTACAAACCACAGACTGTCTGTGTCATGGAGAATACAGTCGCTGCTTTGTTTCTGTCTGTAGGCCGTTGTTGTGAGTGTGGACGGTCTGAGCATATATAACGTTAGCTTAGCCAAGCTCCATTCAGAAAACACGCATTTTAAAAGGTGTTTCTCTGCCGTCTGTCTGCAGACTTGTCAAAGCATTAATTCATGGTTCTTACTAACCGGTATCAGTATGTTGTTACTTCGGCATCATTTAGAAACGTGGATTACAATTAAATCACGGTCACATATGTTCATCTTGTTGTAGTTGTAGCCCCTTGCCAGCGATTCTCTCTCTAGTTGAGCATACTCAGCCCGACTCAGCCCGACTCAGCCTGACTCAGCCCGACTCAGCCCGACTCAGCCCGACTCAGCCCGGTTGTTGGCCCGGAAAGAACCTGGATTTTATGGGGCCAGAAAAACTGTGAAATCGGACCCGCTAGCCGGTACTACGCTAAGTGGAAACACAACCAAAAACGGGCCCCGCACGGCTCGGCACAGGTATGAAATAATCCCCCGGACCCCCTTAGAGGAGGTGAGGTCCCCCACCTGCCCACACCCCTTGTCAAATTGTCCCGCCCACATTGAGGATGCTTCCTACGCCCACATTGAGGATGCTTCCTACATGCTTCCTACGCCCACATTGAGGATGCTTCCTACGCCCACATTGAGGATGCTTCCTACGCCCACATTGAGGATGCTTCCTACGCCCACATTGAGGATGCTTCCTACGCCTACATTGAGGATGCTTCCTACGCCCACATTGAGGATGCTTCCTACGCCTACATTGAGGATGCTTCCTACATGCTTCCTACGCCCACATTGAGGATGCTTCCTACATGCTTCCTACGCCCACATTGAGGATGCTTCCTACGCCCACATTGAGGATGCTTCCTACGCCTACATTGAGGATGCTTCCTACGCCCATGTTTTAACTGCAGATCTGCATTTATTTTAAACCAGCCTCTTTTTAAATGGAGGTTCTGCGTGTGTTCTCTCTCTGAGGAGTCTTGGCGGAAAACACTCGATACAGCTGCTGTAACTCTCCTGGTTTAATACTGCAGACACACACACACACACACACACACACACACACACACACACACACACACACACACACACACACACACACACACACACACACACACACACACACACACACACACAGCGGCATCGATTGAACAGTGATTGCAGGCTCCATTTAATGTTCTTATAAATGGTACAAGTTCAATCTAATCTGAACCATGTAGCGCTGCTCTCTCTGCTGTCAGTGTGAACAACAGTAATCTCCTCTAATACCCTTTACTGCCACACACACACACACACACACACACACACACACACACACACACACACACACACACACACACACACACACAGGCTGTGGACGCCGTATATTTTCCTGATTTGTTTCTCCGACTTACTGACTTGTTAGCAGTTTGTTACTGCAGCCAGTTCTACTGCGGTTCTTAACCAACAAAGGAATGGTTCTACTGCAGTTCTTTTACCTGCACATAGCTGGTTCTACTGCAGTTCTTTTACCTGCACATAGCTGGTTCTACTGGGTTCTTTAACTGCACATAGCTGGTTCTACTGCATGTCTTTACCTACACAGCTGGTTATACTGTGGTTCTTTAGATGGATCTACTGCGGTTCTTTACCCATCAATAGCTGCTTCTACTGCCGATCTTTACCTTAAAACGGCTTGTTCTACTGTGGTTCTTTATCCACACATAGCTGGTTCTATTAGGTTCTTTAACTGCCAATAGCTGGTTCTACTGTATTTACTCACAAATAGCTGGTTCTTCTGCGATTCTTTACCCACCCATAGTTGGTTCTACTTCAGTTATTTACTCACAAATAGCTGGTTCTACTTCAGTTATTTACTCACAAATAGCTGGTTCTTCTGCGATTCTTTACTCACAAATAGCTGGTTCTACTTCAGTTATTTACTCACAAATAGCTGGTTCTACTGCGATTCTTTACTCACAAATAGCTGGTTCTTCTGCGATTCTTTACTCACAAATAGCTGGTTCTACTTCAGTTATTTACTCACAAATAGCTGGTTCTACTTCAGTTATTTACTCACAAATAGCTGGTTCTACTGCGATTCTTTACTCACAAATAGCTGGTTCTTCTGCGATTCTTTACTCACAAATAGCTGGTTCTACTTCAGTTATTTACTCACAAATAGCTGGTTCTACTTCAGTTATTTACTCACAAATAGCTGGTTCTACTGCGATTCTTTACTCACAAATAGCTGGTTCTTCTGCGATTCTTTACTCACAAATAGCTGGTTCTACTTCAGTTATTTACTCACAAATAGCTGGTTCTACTGCGATTCTTTACTCACAAATAGCTGGTTCTTCTGCGATTCTTTACTCACAAATAGCTGGTTCTTCTGCGATTCTTTACTCACAAATAGCTGGTTCTACTGCCGATCTAGCCCTGAAAACAGCTGGTTCTACTGTGGTTCTTTACCCATCAATAGCTGGATCTGCTGCGGTTCTTTACCTCAACACAGCTGGTTCTACTGCAGTTCTTTTCCCACCAATTGCTGGTTCTACTACGGTTCTTTACCAGCTTAAAGCTCGTTCTTCTTCAGGTCTTTACCTCAGAAAGCTGGTTCTACTGCATTTCTTAACCTCAATACACTTTGTTCTACTACGGTTCTTTATCCGCTCATAGCTCGTTCTTCTTCAGTTCCCTACAGAAAGCTGGTTCTCCTGCAGTTCTTTATCTGCACGCAGCCGGTTCTGGTTCTGTTCCCCGGTGTTTGAAGGTTCTCTTGTGGTTCTTCAGATGTCCTGTGTTTCTTTCCCTCGTGTCTCGCTGCGTTCCTCTGTCGCTGCTGTCGTCCAATGAAACGCCAGCGTCACCTGCTGTAATTGATTTGCTCCAATCAGGGATGACCAGAGGGAACACACACCAAAGGCATTTGTGTGTGTGTGTGTGTGTGTGTGTGTGTGTGTGTGTGTGTGTGTGTGTGTGTGTGTGTGTGTGTGTGTGTGTGTGTGTGTGTGTGTGTGTGTGTGTGTGTGTGTGTGTGTGTGTGTGTGTGTGTGTGTGTGTGTGTGTGTGTGTGTGTGTGTGTGTGTGTGTGTGTGTGTGTGTGTGTGTGTGTGTGTGTGTGTGTGTGTCTCTGTAGGGTTCAGGGTATATTAATATTTCTAATAGGGCTGTTATCAGTTTACTGCCAGCTGTACACAGTAAACACACACACACAGTGAAGCTTGAAGGCAAATATAAACACACACACACACACACACTCTCTGTCTGTTGTGTGATAACTCCCACAATGCCTTTCTGTGATAGAAAGACCTGGAGGTCAAAACTACTTTTCTCTGCGTGTGTGTGTAAACAAAAATGCTGTAAACAACACAAACTCACACACACACACACACACACCGCTCCAGGTAAACAGTGTTTAAAGGTGAACGAGTCAGTGTGTGTTTGAAGTTCTGGACTTTGTTTTTGCAGAAAAATAATAGGAAACTCAGTGTGTCTGCGTGTGTGTATATGTTGTTTGTTCGTGTATAGTGTGTGTGTGTGTGTGTCTGGGTTAATTAGTGTGTTAAAGGGTTTATCAGCGTGTCGGCATGCAGGAGATCCATCCAGCCTTTGAACATGCCATAGCTGTGTGTGTGTGTGTGTGTGTGTGTGTGTTTGTGTGTGTGTTTATTTGTGTGTGTGTATGTTTATTTGTGTGTATGTGTGTGTGTGTGTTTGTGTTTATTTGTGTGTGTGTGTGTGTCCAGTATAAAGCCACTATCAGCATCCTGCCAAACCCAATTAAAGCCCCGTTTGGGGAGTTTGAACACAGAGCGACTGGGACTCAGATTCAGCCAATCAGAGGAGAGGTCACGCTGGCACGCTGGCTCCCTATTGGCCGGTTTGTTGGATCTGAACACTTTGACATTTGAGTTTAAATCCTCCTGTTCCGTTTCTTCTTCCCCGCCGCCAGATGGATATCAGCCTCATGTCTGTGCTCACTGATAGCTCTAGGTTAGCATCGGCTAGCTTAGCACGGAGACTAGATGCAGGGGGAAACTGTTAGCCTAGTTTAGCACAAAGACTGGAAGCAGAGGGAAACTGTAGGCTAGATTAGCACAAAGACTGGAAGCAGAGGGAAACTGTAGCCTAGATTAGCACAAAGACTGGAAGCAGAGGGAAACTGTAGCCTAGATTAGCAAAAAGACTGGAAGCAGAGGGAAACTGTAGGCTAGATTAGCACAAAGACTGGAAGCAGAGGGAAACTGTAGCCTAGATTAGCACAAAGACTGGAAGCAGAGGGAAACTGTAGCCTAGATTAGCACAAAGACTGGAAGCAGAGGGAAACTGTAGCCTAGATTAGCACAAAGACTGGAAGCAGAGGGAAACTGTAGCCTAGATTAGCACAAAGACTGGAAGCAGAGGGAAACTGTAGTTTAGCGTGAACACTGTAAATAGGGGGAAACTGTAGCCTAGTTTAGCACAAAGACTGGAAGCAGAGGGAAATTGTAGCCTAGATTAGCACAAAGACTGGAAGCAGAGGGAAACTGTAGCCTAGATTAGCACAAAGACTGGAAGCAGAGGGAAACTGTAGCCTAGATTAGCACAAAGACTGGAAGCAGAGGGAAACTGTAGTTTAGCTTGAACACTGTAAATAGGGGGAAACTGTAGCCTAGATTAGCACAAAGACTGGAAGCAGAGGGAAACTGTAGCCTAGATTAGCACAAAGACTGGAAGCAGAGGGAAACTGTAGTTTAGCTTGAACACTGTAAATAGGGGGAAACTGTAGCCTAGATTAGCACAAAGACTGGAAGCAGAGGGAAACTGTAGCCTAGATTAGCACAAAGACTGGAAGCAGAGGGAAACTGTAGTTTAGTTTGAACACTGTAAATAGGGGGAAACTGTAGCCTAGATTAGCACAAAGACTGGAAGCAGAGGGAAACTGTAGCCTAGATTAGCACAAAGACTGGAAGCAGAGGGAAACTGTAGTTTAGCTTGAACACTGTAAATAGGGGGAAACTGTAGCCTAGATTAGCACAAAGACTGGAAGCAGAGGGAAACTGTAGCCTAGATTAGCACAAAGACTGGAAGCAGAGGGAAACTGTAGGCTAGATTAGCACAAAGACTGGAAGCAGAGGGAAACTGTAGGCTAGATTAGCACAAAAACTGGAAGCAGAGGGAAACTGTAGCCTAGATTAGCACAAAGACTGGAAGCAGAGGGAAACTGTAGCCTAGATTAGCACAAAGACTGGAAGCAGAGGGAAACTGTAGTTTAGCTCGAACACTGTAAGTAGGGGGAAACTGTAGCCTAGTTTAGCACAAAGACTGGAAGCAGAGGGAAACTGTAGCCTAGATTAGCACAAAGACTGGAAGCAGAGGGAAACTGTAGTTTAGCTCGAACACTGTAAGTAGGGGGAAACTGTAGCCTAGTTTAGCACAAAGACTGGAAGCAGAGGGAAACTGTAGCCTAGATTAGCACAAAGACTGGAAGCAGAGGGAAACTGTAGCCTAGATTAGCACAAAGACTGGAAGCAGAGGGAAACTGTAGGCTAGATTAGCACAAAGACTGGAAGCAGAGGGAAACTGTAGCCTAGATTAGCACAAAGACTGGAAGCAGAGGGAAACTGTAGTTTAGCTTGAACACTGTAAGTAGGGGGAAACTGTAGCCTAGTTTAGCACAAAGACTGGAAGCAGAGGGAAACTGTAGCCTAGATTAGCACAAAGACTGGAAGCAGAGGGAAACTGTAGGCTAGATTAGCACAAAGACTGGAAGCAGAGGGAAACTGTAGGCTAGATTAGCACAAAAACTGGAAGCAGAGGGAAACTGTAGCCTAGATTAGCACAAAGACTGGAAGCAGAGGGAAAGTGTAGCCTAGTTTAGCACAAAGACTGGAAGCAGAGGGAAAGTGTAGCCTAGATTAGCACAAAGACTGGAAGCAGAGGGAAACTGTAGCCTAGTTTAGCACAAAGACTGGAAGCAGAGGGAAAGTGTAGCCTAGATTAGCACAAAGACTGGAAGCAGAGGGAAACTGTAGCCTAGATTAGCACAAAGACTGGAAGCAGAGGGAAACTGTAGTTTAGCTCGAACACTGTAAGTAGGGGGAAACTGTAGCCTAGTTTAGCAAAAAGACTGGAAGCAGAGGGAAACTGTAGCCTAGTTTAGCATAAAGACTGGAAGCAGAGGGAAACTGTAGCCTACCTTAGCAAAAAGACTGTAAGTAGGGGGAAACTGTAGCCTCGCTTAGCTTGAAGACTGGAAGTAGGGGGAAACTATAGCCTAGTTTAGCAAAAAGACTGGAAGCAGAGGGAAACTGTAGCCTACCTTAGCAAAAAGACTGTAAGTAGGGGGAAACTGTAGCCTCGCTTAGCTTGAAGACTGGAAGTAGAGGGAAACTGTAGCCTAGTTTAGCAAAAAGACTGGAAGCAGAGGGAAACTGTAGCCTAGTTTAGCAAAAAGACTGGAAGTAGGGGGAAACTATAGCCTAGTTTAGCAAAAAGACTGGAAGCAGAGGGAAACTGTAGCCTAGCTTAGCTTGAAGACTGGAAGTAGGGGGAAACTATAGCCTAGTTTAGCAAAAAGACTGGAAGCAGAGGGAAACTGTAGCCTAGCTTAGCTTGAAGACTGGAAGTAGGGGGAAACTATAGCCTAGTTTAGCAAAAAGACTGGAAGCAGAGGGAAACTGTAGCCTAGTTTAGCAAAAAGACTGGAAGCAGAGGGAAACTGTAGCCTAGCTTAGCTTGAAGACTGGAAGTAGGGGGAAACTATAGCCTAGTTTAGCAAAAAGACTGGAAGCAGAGGGAAACTGTAGCCTAGTTTAGCACAAAGACTGGAAGCAGAGGGAAACTGTAGCCTAGTTTAGCAAAAAGACTGGAAGCAGAGGGAAACTGTAGCCTAGTTTAGCAAAAAGACTGGAAGCAGAGGGAAACTGTAGCCTACCTTAGCAAAAAGACTGGAAGCAGAGGGAAACTGTAGCCTAGCTTAGCACAAAGACTGGAAGTAAGGGGAAACTGTAGCCTAGCTTAGCTTGAAGACTGGAAGTAGGGGGAAACTGTAGCCTAGTTTAGCACAAAGACTGGAAGTAAGGGGAAACTGTTAGCCTAGCTTAGCACAACAAGTGGAAGAAACAGAAAATGTTTTGCCTAGCTTAGCAGAGAAACTTGAAGGGGAGGCAAATACTTAGCTTAGCATAGCACAACGACTGGAATCAGAGGTGAAATGTTAGCCTAGCTTAGCACAAAGACTGGAAGCAGAGGGAAACTGTAGCTTAGCTTGAAGACTGTAAGCAAGGGGAAACTGTAGCCTAGTTAAACTTGAAGACTGGAAGCAGAGGGAAACTGTAGCCTAGTTTAGCAAAAAGACTGGAAGCAGAGGGAAACTGTAGCCTAGTTTAGCAAAAAGACTGGAAGTAAGGGGAAACTGTAGCCTAGTTTAGCAAAAAGACTGGAAGTAAGGGGAAACTATAGCCTAGTTTAGCAAAAAGACTGGAAGCAGAGGGAAACTGTAGCCTAGTTTAGCAAAAAGACTGGAAGTAAGGGGAAACTGTAGCCTAGTTGAGCAAAAAGACTGGAAGCAGAGGGAAACTGTAGCCTAGTTTAGCTTGAAGACTGGAAGCAGAGGGAAACTGTAGGCTAGCTTTGCACAAAGACTGGAAGCAGAGGGAAACTGTAGCCTAGTTTAGCAAAAAGACTGGAAGTAAGGGGAAACTGTAGCCTAGTTGAGCAAAAAGACTGGAAGTAAGGGGAAACTATAGCCTAGTTTAGCAAAAAGACTGGAAGTAAGGGGAAACTGTAGCCTAGTTTAGCAAAAAGACTGGAAGCAGAGGGAAACTGTAGCCTAGTTTAGCTTGAAGACTGGAAGCAGGGGGAAACTGTAGGCTAGCTTTGCACAAAGACTGGAAGCAGAGGGAAACTGTAGCCTAGTTTAGCAAAAAGACTGGAAGTAAGGGGAAACTGTAGCCTAGTTGAGCAAAAAGACTGGAAGTAAGGGGAAACTATAGCCTAGTTTAGCAAAAAGACTGGAAGCAGAGGGAAACTGTAGCCTAGTTTAGCTTGAAGACTGGAAGTAGGGGGAAACTGTAGCCTAGCTTTGCACAAAGACTGGAAGCAGAGGGAAACTGTATCCTAGATTAGCACAAAGACTGGACGCAGAGGGAAACTGTAGCCTAGTTTAGCACAAAGACTGGAAGCAAAGGGAAACTGTAGCCTAGATTAGCACAAAGACTGGAAGCAGAGGGAAACTGTAGGCTAGATTAGCACAAAGACTGGAAGCAGAGGGAAACTGTAGCCTAGATTAGCACAAAGACTGGAAGCAGAGGGAAACTGTAGTTTAGCTCGAACACTGTAAGTAGGGGGAAACTGTAGCCTAGTTTAGCAAAAAGACTGGAAGCAGAGGGAAACTGTAGCCTAGTTTAGCAAAAAGACTGTAAGTAGGGGGAAACTGTAGCCTTGCTTAGCAAAAAGACTGGAAGTAGGGGGAAACTGTAGCCTAGTTTAGCTTGAAGACTGGAAGTAGGGGGAAACTATAGCCTAGTTTAGCAAAAAGACTGGAAGCAGAGGGAAACTGTAGCCTAGTTTAGCAAAAAGACTGGAAGCAGAGGGAAACTGTAGCCTACCTTAGCAAAAAGACTGGAAGCAGAGGGAAACTGTAGCCTACCTTAGCAAAAAGACTGGAAGCAGAGGGAAACTGTAGCCTAGTTTAGCAAAAAGACTGGAAGCAGAGGGAAACTGTAGCCTAGCTTAGCTTGAAGACTGGAAGTAGGGGGAAACTGTAGCCTAGCTTAGCACAAAGACTGGAAGTAAGGGGAAACTGTAGCCTAGCTTAGCTTGAAGACTGGAAGTAGGGGGAAACTGTAGCCTAGTTTAGCACAAAGACTGGAAGTAAGGGGAAACTGTTAGCCTAGCTTAGCACAACAACTGGAAGAAACAGAAAATGTTTTGCCTAGCTTAGCAGAGAAACTTGAAGGGGAGGCAAATACTTAGCTTAGCATAGCACAACGACTGGAATCAGAGGTGAAATGTTAGCCTAGCTTAGCACAAAGACTGGAAGCAGAGGGAAACTGTAGCTTAGCTTGAAGACTGTAAGCAAGGGGAAACTGTAGGCTAGATTAGCACAAAGACTGGAAGTAAGGGGAAACTGTAGCCTAGTTTAGCACAAAGACTGGAAGTAAGGGGAAACTGTAGCCTAGCTTAGCACAAAGACTGGAAGTAAGGGTAAACTGTAGCCTAGATTAGCACAAAGACTGGAAGCAGAGGGAAACTATAGCCTAGTTTAGCAAAAAGACTGGAAGCAGAGGGAAACTGTAGCCTAGCTTAGCAAAAAGACTGGAAGCAGGGGGAAACTGTAGCCTAGTTTAGCAAAAAGACTGGAAGTAGGGGGAAACTGTAGCCTAGTTTAGCAAAAAGACTGGAAGCAAGGGGAAACTATAGCCTAGTTTAGCAAAAAGACTGGAAGCAAGGGGAAACTATAGCCTAGTTTAGCAAAAAGACTGGAAGTAAGGGGAAACTGTAGCCTAGTTTAGCAAAAAGACTGGAAGCAGAGGGAAACTGTAGCCTAGTTTAGCAAAAAGACTGGAAGCAGGGGGAAACTGTAGCCTAGTTTAGCAAAAAGACTGGAAGTAGGGGGAAACTGTAGCCTAGTTTAGCAAAAAGACTGGAAGCAAGGGGAAACTATAGCCTAGTTTAGCACAAAGACTGGAAGCAGAGGGAAACTGTAGCCTAGTTTAGCAAAAAGACTGGAAGCAGAGGGAAACTGTAGCCTAGTTTAGCTTGAAGACTGGAAGTAGGGGGAAACTATAGCCTACCTTAGCAAAAAGACTGGAAGCAGGGGGAAACTGTAGCCTAGTTTAGCAAAAAGACTGGAAGTAGGGGGAAACTGTAGCCTAGTTTAGCAAAAAGACTGGAAGCAAGGGGAAACTATAGCCTAGTTTAGCAAAAAGACTGGAAGCAAGGGGAAACTGTAGCCTAGTTTAGCAAAAAGACTGGAAGCAGAGGGAAACTGTAGCCTAGTTTAGCTTGAAGACTGGAAGTAGGGGGAAACTATAGCCTACCTTAGCAAAAAGACTGGAAGCAGAGGGAAACTGTAGCCTAGCTTAGCTTGAAGACTGGAAGTAGGGGGAAACTGTAGCCTAGTTTAGCAAAAAGACTGGAAGCAGAGGGAAACTGTAGCCTAGTTTAGCAAAAAGACTGGAAGCAAGGGGAAACTGTAGCCTAGTTTAGCAAAAAGACTGGAAGTAGGGGGAAACTGTAGCCTAGTTTAGCAAAAAGACTGGAAGCAAGGGGAAACTATAGCCTAGTTTAGCAAAAAGACTGGAAGTAGGGGGAAACTGTAGCCTAGTTTAGCAAAAAGACTGGAAGCAGAGGGAAACTGTAGCCTAGTTTAGCTTGAAGACTGGAAGTAGGGGGAAACTATAGCCTACCTTAGCAAAAAGACTGGAAGCAGGGGGAAACTGTAGCCTAGTTTAGCAAAAAGACTGGAAGTAGGGGGAAACTGTAGCCTAGTTTAGCAAAAAGACTGGAAGCAAGGGGAAACTATAGCCTAGTTTAGCAAAAAGACTGGAAGTAGGGGGAAACTGTAGCCTAGTTTAGCAAAAGACTGGAAGCAGAGGGAAACTGTAGCCTAGTTTAGCTTGAAGACTGGAAGTAGGGGGAAACTATAGCCTACCTTAGCAAAAAGACTGGAAGCAGGGGGAAACTGTAGCCTAGTTTAGCAAAAAGACTGGAAGTAGGGGGAAACTGTAGCCTAGTTTAGCAAAAAGACTGGAAGCAAGGGGAAACTATAGCCTAGTTTAGCAAAAAGACTGGAAGCACGGGGAAACTGTAGCCTAGTTTAGCAAAAAGACTGGAAGCAGAGGGAAACTGTAGCCTAGTTTAGCTTGAAGACTGGAAGTAGGGGGAAACTATAGCCTACCTTAGCAAAAAGACTGGAAGCAGAGGGAAACTGTAGCCTAGCTTAGCTTGAAGACTGGAAGTAGGGGGAAACTGTAGCCTAGTTTAGCAAAAAGACTGGAAGCAGAGGGAAACTGTAGCCTAGCTTAGCTTGAAGACTGGAAGTAGGGGGAAACTGTAGCCTAGTTTAGCAAAAAGACTGGAAGTAGGGGGAAACTATAGCCTAGATTAGCAAAAAGACTGGAAGCAGAGGGAAACTGTAGCCTAGTTTAGCATAAAGACTGGAAGCAGGGGGAAACTGTTAGCCTAGTTTAGCATAAAGACTGGAAGCAGGGGAAACTGTAGCCTAGTTTAGCACAAAGACTGGAAGCAGAGGGAAACTGTAGCCTAGTTTTAGCAAAAGACTGGAAGCAAGGGGAAACTGTAGCCTAGTTTAGCAAAAAGACTGGAAGCAGAGGGAAACTGTAGCCTAGCTTAGCTTGAAGACTGGAAGTAGGGGGAAACTGTAGCCTAGTTTAGCAAAAAGACTGGAAGTAGGGGGAAACTATAGCCTAGATTAGCAAAAAGACTGGAAGCAGAGGGAAACTGTAGCCTAGCTTAGCTTGAAGACTGGAAGTAGGGGGAAACTGTAGCCTAGTTTAGCAAAAAGACTGGAAGCAGAGGGAAACTGTAGCCTAGCTTAGCTTGAAGACTGGAAGTAGGGGGAAACTGTAGCCTAGTTTAGCAAAAAGACTGGAAGTAGGGGGAAACTATAGCCTAGATTAGCAAAAAGACTGGAAGCAGAGGGAAACTGTAGCCTAGTTTAGCAAAAAGACTGGAAGCAGGGGGAAACTGTAGCCTAGTTTAGCAAAAAGACTGGAAGCAGGGGGAAACTGTAGCCTAGTTTAGCACAAAGACTGGAAGCAGAGGGAAACTGTAGCCTAGTTTAGCAAAAAGACTGGAAGCAAGGGGAAACTGTAGCCTAGTTTAGCAAAAAGACTGGAAGCAGAGGGAAACTGTAGCCTAGCTTAGCTTGAAGACTGGAAGTAGGGGGAAACTGTAGCCTAGTTTAGCAAAAAGACTGGAAGCAGAGGGAAACTGTAGCCTAGCTTAGCTTGAAGACTGGAAGTAGGGGGAAACTGTAGCCTAGTTTAGCAAAAAGACTGGAAGCAGAGGGAAACTGTAGCCTAGCTTAGCTTGAAGACTGGAAGTAGGGGGAAACTATAGCCTACCTTAGCAAAAAGACTGGAAGCAGAGGGAAACTGTAGCCTAGCTTAGCTTGAAGACTGGAAGTAGGGGGAAACTGTAGCCTACCTTAGCAAAAAGACTGGAAGCAGAGGGAAACTGTAGCCTAGCTTTGCACAAAGACTGGAAGTAAGGGGAAACTGTAGGCTAGCTTAGCTTGAAGACTGGAAGTAGGGGGAAACTGTAGCCTAGCTTTGCACAAAGACTGGAAGCAGAGGGAAACTGTAGCCTAACTTAGCTTGAAGACTGGAAGTAGGGGGAAACTGTAGCCTAGTTTAGCAAAAAGACTGGAAGCAGAGGGAAACTGTAGCCTAACTTAGCTTGAAGACTGGAAGTAGGGGGAAACTGTAGCCTAGTTTAGCACAAAGACTGGAAGTAAGGGGAAACTGTAGCCTAGCTTAGCTTGAAGACTGGAAGTAGGGGGAAACTATAGCCTAGTTTAGCAAAAAGACTGGAAGTAGGGGGAAACTGTAGCCTAGTTTAGCAAAAAGACTGGAAGCAGAGGGAAACTGTAGCCTAACTTAGCTTGAAGACTGGAAGTAGGGGGAAACTGTAGCCTAGTTTAGCTTGAAGACTGGAAGTAGGGGGAAACTGTAGCCTAGTTTAGCACAAAGACTGGAAGTAAGGGGAAACTGTAGCCTAGCTTAGCTTGAAGACTGGAAGTAGGGGGAAACTGTAGCCTAGTTTAGCACAAAGACTGGAAGTAAGGGGAAACTGTTAGCCTAGCTTAGCACAACAACTGGAAGAAACAGAAAATGTTTTGCCTAGCTTAGCAGAGAAACTTGAAGGGGAGGCAAATACTTAGCTTAGCATAGCACAACGACTGGAATCAGAGGTGAAATGTTAGCCTAGCTTAGCACAAAGAGTAGACACAGAGGGAAAAGGTTAGCCTAGCTCAGAAGCTTGCTAACTGAATTAAAACACTGTTATTCTTGAAGCACAAAGACTGAACTTGGTTAGCATCAGCTGCAGATTTAATATCATTTTCAGAAGTAGTGGTGGTTCTTTCGATCTAACGTAGTCGAAACAGGAATATAATTCTACTAATAATGTAATTTTAATAATATGAGTTTAGTCTCGTGTTTATCTGATGCAAAAACTAGCTTCAAACACAGTAAATCATCTTTGAAATTGCAATAAAATACAATATATTTCTATAAAAATGTGGAACTACTCTGACTGTAACATGTCTGTTGGCTTGTGTCGACGTGCTTTCAGTCTGATCCTGAATCACTGCAGGAAACACACACACACACACACACACACACACACACACACACACACACACAGAAACACACACAGAAACACACACACACAAACACACACAAACACACACACACACACACACACACACAGAAACACACACACACACACACACACACACACACACACACACACACACACACACACACACACACACACACACACACACACACACACACACACACAGAAACACACACACACACACACACACACACACACACACACACACACACACACACACACACAAACACACACACACACACACACACACACACACACACACACACACACACACACACAAACACACACAGAAACACACACACACAGCAGCAGGAAGTGTGTGAGTGTGTTATTTGTGTAAATCTTCTCAATACGCTGCAGCTGCCTCTCCTCACGTTTCAATATAACTCTGGTAATAGAATTACCCCCTGCCATCTGTGTGTGTTTGTGTGTGCGTGTGTGTGTGAACTGTGTGCGATGCGATTGGTTTTGGGATTGCAGGGGTGGCGTGTGATTGGCTTACAGGTGACGAGGTTAACGAGGCAGAGGAAGGCAAAGACACGATCGTGTGTTTGTTTGTCTCTCGGCTCGGAGGGATTATCGAATAACGAGATAATAATTCAACGATCGGCTCCTGCTACACATCACACTCCACAAACAAAAAATACAATAAAAGGGGAAAATGTAATACAATAAATTAAGGAAAACCAAGACGTAAAATGACAACAACTTAATACATAAAAAATACATACACTAGAACAAATACATTTAAAAATATGTAACTTTAATTTATATAAAGAGTAGGAATACATCTGCTTGTTTTTATATATTCATCACATTTTTACAATACATGAGAGTAACACCGACCTACGCCAAAATTACGGCCCCGCCCACTGAAAACAAAGCTGTCATTTGAACGACGGTCGATACAAATTCTGAAGTTTTTGCCAATTGGATCAGAAATGTTTGAAAACCGTGGATGTGTGGATCTTCAAAGAGCCCGGTCACGATGGCCAGTCAGGCAAACAATGACATTCAATCATTTGAAATCGACGATCGGGCTCGATATATGGTTAAATAAAAATCAGTAGGCGAGGCTGTAATTTCTCCAGCTGTTCCTCTCATGAGGCGGAACATAATAGTGTTATCACGCCAACAAGCTGCTGGGTCGTTTATTGGACCTCAAACATTCAAACAAATCCAGAGTTATGTGTTTCTGAACTTCCTCTAAGAACAAAGGACAAAGAAGAGCTCTGTGGCTTCAGGCTCGACCGCCGTTCAAATGACAGCGTTGGTTTCCCCCAAAAGTGGGCGGGGCCAAAGTGAGATGTTACTCTCATGTATGACATCGATCGCCTACTGCTATATTTAACCATATGGAGCCCGATCGTGGATTTCAAATGATGTAATGTAGCTTGTTTGCCTGTCTGGCCATCGTCATCGGGCTCTTTGAAGATCCACACATCCACGGTTTTCTTACATTTCTGATCGGATTGGTAAAAACTTCAGAGTGTGAATTGACCACCGTTCAGATGACAGCTTTGTTTTCCCCAAAAGTGGGCGGAGCCGTACTTTTTGCCCGGAAGTGACGCATGTGTTGCTCTCATGTATACAATTACAATATTTTATAAAAACATTTCCACCTTTTTTTTGGATCTGGATATATTCTGTTTTATAATAAATATTTTAGGTTGTTTTCCTACATTTTCTGATTTAATTAGCCACATAAAATAATACTTAATTGTTTAATAGTAGGAGAAAATCCTTTAAATATGTATGTACTAGTTTATTCATATTTGTCTGTAATAACCCATGTGTAAAATATCTCAAATATCTTATATCTTAAAAACACTAAAGCAGGAATACATGTGAAGAGTTTTCTAATAATAACAATCACCACAATTAAAGTATAACGTCTATTTCTCAGATTTTATTTAATATTTCTTCAGATATTTTTCATGTTCCCGGTTTCCTTAAATCACACACACATGTACGACCTCTCCGGCTGTTTGTTCTGGAACATTCCTCTGTTGCTAAGGAAACAGCTGGTACACACACACACACACACACACACACACACACACACACACACACACACACACACACACACACACACACACACACACACACACACACACTGTGACAGGACCGGACCTGTCGGACAATAAGTGGAAACAACGTGAGCTTTGAGAACCGCTCACATTTTATTTTCTGTCTCGTGGAGCGACGGAGGGTTCGTGTTAGAAATGAAAAGAAAAGTTTATTTTATGTGATAAAAAAAAAACCTCAGGGAAATAAAAACAGATATAAAATCAAGATACTTAAAACTAAGTCATTCGAATATTAACGGAACGATTGAGGAGATAAAGTGACATTAAATACACACCATGAAGGAAAACATAAAGAGACATAAATTATAGACGCTCCTTTGTTTACTTCCGGAACATAGTGACATCACTAAATCAGTAAAAAGACAACAACAACAACAACAGATATATTTGGAGACTGAACAAAGGTAATTTAATAAAACAAGAAACAGAAGAAATGAAGGTGTAAAAGATATTTTATTTTTCTCATAGTCTGTGAAAAACTCCAGAAGGAACAAAGCAGAAACCCCCGACTCTGTAAACAAGTGTTCATCAGCGCCGAGTAAAATACCTGTAATTATGTATTTCTCAATATATTTATATATATGATTATAATACATGAGGCGTGTGCAGTGTGTGTTGCTCTCTCCTCATCAGTGTGTATTGTCTCTGCGATGATTACACTCTTGTTGTGCTAATCGATCCTCCTCAAGGACCATTGATCTGCTGACACACACACACACACACACACACACACACACACACACACACACACACACACACACACACACACACACACACACAGGTTATTTTTGTCCCGTAGATCTGAAATGATGGCAAAGATATTTCAATAAATACACTTTAAGTTCAAACTGAATACTATTATCAATGTTTTTAATGAAATATGTCTAAAGGTGAATAAGGTGGGGGGGGGGGGGGATGAACAGCGTAACCATGGTGACCTGACAGGGGTATTATGGTCTGTAAACATTGTGCTTCCTGTTTTGCTACACCCACTGCCAAAATAAAAGTTACATTCCAATTTAACAATCTGTGTGATGTCCTTCACACACACACACACACACACACACACACACACACACACACACACACACACACACACACACACACACACACACACACACAAACTCAAAAATAAATATCAAAAAGGCAACTCATTTGAATTTCACAGAAACTTTACTGAAACAGAGATGTAAAGAAAATCCAGAGAGCTCAGCTGATTGACAGCTTTGGCATGACACACACACACACACACACACACACACACACACACACACACACACACACACACACACACACACTCTGACGAGAGACTACACAAGCAGAAACTGGGTTTTATTTGAAAGTGAACGCTTTTATTCGGAAGTTTTCCAATTATAGGGTTTCACTGTCGACAAAATGAGCGATATGAGCACACACACACACACACACACACACACACACATACACACACACACACGTGAAAATCTCTATCCCCTTTACATGCTTTTATTTGGACAGGTCTCTTGATCATGTCGCATGCTTTTATTCTGGAGGCAAATGTATTTTCTGTTTGAGCATGTGCTTTTATTTTGAAAATACTATGATTCGTTTAGTCCATCTTTTGAGTTATTGATTGTTTATGACACCATGCTTTTATTTTGACGTCTAGTGTCTAAAATGTTCACCTTTTATGGCTCTTATTTTTCGTCCTCTTTTTATAACATGATGTCACTTCCTGTCTGCAGGCTCCTCCTTCTTGTTCGTGAACACGTC
>JAPTMU010000151.1:133296-145796 GCA_028583405.1 Pogonophryne albipinna | reverse complement strand
TGTAACAAATAGGTATCACAGAGAAACTTCCCCACATCATACCTGACAATAAGACAATGAGTTTTTATATTACAAGTTTTCTGAAATGTAATGTTTAAATATGCAAATGAGGCGTTATCTCATCAAATATGCAGCTTTAGTTTCACTTAAGGATCAGACTCATAACACACCGTCAATACTGTGTGTGTCTGTTTGTGAGAGTATGTGTGTGTTGGGTCGATAGCTTGTCTGATCTCTCTTCAAACACACACACACACACACACACACACACACACACACACACACACACACACACACACACACACACACACACACACACACACACACAGACAGACAGGTGAGGAGGTGTTTGTCGGTCATGACCTGACATATACCCCACAATCCCTGGCGGCTAAACCCCTGATTGAACTGTCACACACACACACACACACACACACACACACACACACACACACACACACACACACACACACACACACACACACACACACACACACACACACACACACACACACACACACACACAGGTGAGCATTAACCTGAACATTTTACCTGATAAACACGCATCATTACACACGTATCCTACTTACTGTGTGTGTTAGTGTGTGTGTGTGTGTGTGTGTGTGGTGTACGTGTGTGTGTGTGTGTGTGTGAGTGTGAATTGGGTCAGGAGGAAATAGAGCAGCACCACCGGGGATTCTGGGTAATTGAATCCAGGTCTCCTGTGATTCGCAGAAGGTTACGAATATTAATTAACTCGTTAACTCCTTCCTCCCTCGTTAAGAGATCAGCGTGTGTGCGTTACTGTGTGTGTATGTGTGTGTGTGTTAATGTGTGTGTGTTTAACCGGTCCTGGTTCTGTTTGACCCTCAGAGCCCCCCGTACCCATCGCCCCTCCCCAGCTGACGGCAGTGGGCGCCACCTACCTGTGGATCCAACTCAACGCCAACTCAATCAATGGAGACGGACCAATCATCGAGAGAGAGGTGACCGGGAATCAATTAAAGACTTCTAACGAGATAATGTATCACAGCGCTAGCTCTTCAGTATGTGTGTGTGGCTGTTATCCTCTGACGCACTGGCCATCAGGTGAGCTGCAGGAAACCTTTTGTTTTCATCTTTTAATCCCCACTAGGATTCATTTAAATGAGTTTTAACACCTTGCCATTATCGCCCGACCCCCGTCTGAACCCTGCATAACTCCATAACTGTCACATGTTTAAAACTAAATATGAATCATGTTAACGAACCCACTCCGAAACGTTTGTCCTATATTTAGGTTTTTCCTATTCAAGGTCTCCTGTCATCCTCCTCTTCATCAATATATCACAGGTCTCAGATATATCCAGAGCCTGTCTCTGATTGGCTGAAACACCAAACAGATCATTGCAGCATTACCCATAATCCCCTCTGTTTCAGCCCTGTTTCCAAAGTGCTGATTCTCTGTCTGTTACTTTAGATGAAAATAAGGAGCCCCTCCCCACGCCCCTCTGAGAGACATTTGGTTACAAAGAACTCAATAGAGAGCCGCAGTGACGCGTCCTAAAACCCGGAAGTGAGTCAGCATTTCTCCACTTCCTGTTCCCTGGTCTCAGAGCCAATGGGATCTCTCCATAGGATTTAGGAAACGAGCTGAACTAAGGTCTGTGATTGAGACACATTGAGGAGACGGATCACGTTTTGTTCTACATGAAATCATCAGCAGTGACCCCACTGTGATTTCTGAAGAGTGGACGTGTCTGAGAAACGATGGTTGTTACCAAGTGGCTGAATAGGACTACAGAAGTCGTGGAGGTCGTTGTACGTCATTACGCCGAACACGTGAACACTCCTCTAAGTTAGTTTCTGTTCTGCTTGAAAGCAAGTCCCTGCCTCCTGCAAAGTGTTCAAACAAACGCTTCAACTCGTTCCATCTAGAATCTGTGTGTTTGAACATGGATCTGAAGTCGGCGTGACGTTGAAGCTGTAGCTCCTTGATAGCATCACGTTAGCATTTTGCTTCTGGCGACTAGATTTACGATTAGAAAATGATAAAAGTAGACATGTGGAGATTATCCAGCTGAACAAAACGTGACCCGTCTCTTCAATGTGTTTCAACCACAGACCTGATTTCAGCTAGTTTCCTAAACCCTATGGAGAGACTGCGTTGGTTTTTGACGAAGGAACCGGAAGGAGTTTACTTCCTGGTTTAGGACGCGTCACTGCGGCTCTCTATGGAGCTCCAGGAGGAGATTCAGGTGATAAGGGGGGGGGGGGGGGGGTTACCTTGGTTGCTGATTGGCTAATGGTTACACAAGACAAAACATCGTTATGACATCATAAAGTGGCCAAAACCTGATCAGCTCATTTTCAGACAGGTTTTTATAGAAATGGATCAGGTTGATGTAGAAGAGACATGAAGAAGAGGGGACACATGTTGATGTAGAAGAGACATGAAGAAGAGGGGACACATGTTGATGTAGAAGAGACATGGAGAAGAGGGGACACATGTTGATGTAGAAGAGACATGAAGAAGAGGGGACACATGTTGATGTAGAAGAGACATGGAGAAGAGGGGACACATGTTGATGTAGAAGAGACATGAAGAAGAGGGGACACATGTTGATGTAGAAGAGACATGAAGAAGAGGGGACACATGTTGATGTAGAAGAGACATGGAGAAGAGGGGACACATGTTGATGTAGAAGAGACATGAAGAAGAGGGGACACATGTTGATGTAGAAGAGACATGGAGAAGAGGGGACACATGTTGATGTAGAAGAGACATGAAGAAGAGGGGACACATGTTGATGTAGAAGAGACATGAAGAAGAGGGGACACATGTTGATGTAGAAGAGACATGAAGAAGAGGGGACACATGTTGATGTAGAAGAGACATGAAGAAGAGGGGACACATGTTGATGTAGAAGAGACATGAAGAAGAGGGGACACATGTTGATGTAGAAGAGACATGAAGAAGAGGGGACACATGTTGATGTAGAAGAGACATGAAGAAGAGGGGACACATGTTGATGTAGAAGAGACATGGAGAAGAGGGAACACATGTTGATGTGGAAGAGACATGAAGAAGAGGGGACACATGTTGATGTAGAAGAGACATGGAGAAGAGGGGACACATGTTGATGTGGAAGAGACATGAAGAAGAGGGGACACATGTTGATGTAGAAGAGACATGAAGAAGAGGGGACACATGTTGATGTAGAAGAGACATGAAGAAGAGGGGACACATGTTGATGTAGAAGAGACATGAAGAAGAGGGGACACATGTTGATGTAGAAGAGACATGGAGAAGAGGGGACACATGTTGATGTGGAAGAGACATGAAGAAGAGGGGACACATGTTGATGTAGAAGAGACATGAAGAAGAGGGGACACATGTTGATGTAGAAGAGACATGAAGAAGAGGGGACACATGTTGATGTAGAAGAGACATGGAGAAGAGGGGACACATGTTGATGTGGAAGAGACATGAAGAAGAGGGGACACATGTTGATGTAGAAGAGACATGAAGAAGAGGGGACCGATGTTGATGTAGAAGAGACATGAAGAAGAGGGGACACATGTTGATGTAGAAGAGACATGAAGAAGAGAGGACACATGTTGATGTAGAAGAGACATGAAGAAGAGGGGACAGATGTTGATGTAGAAGAGACATGAAGAAGAGGGGACACATGTTGATGTAGAAGAGACATGAAGAAGAGGGGACACATGTTGATGTAGAAGAGACATGAAGAAGAGGGGACACATGTTGATGTAGAAGAGACATGAAGAAGAGGGGACAGATGTTGATGTAGAAGAGACATGAAGAAGAGGGGACACATGTTGATGTAGAAGAGACATGAAGAAGAGGGGACACATGTTGATGTAGAAGAGACATGGAGAAGAGGGGACACATGTTGATGTAGAAGAGACATGAAGAAGAGGGGACAGATGTTGATGTAGAAGAGACATGAAGAAGAGGGGACACATGTTGATGTGGAAGAGACATGAAGAAGGGGTTTTGCAGAATAGGAGACCTCTAAGATAGCATGTTATGTCCTCACTTATTCACTCTAGCTTTCAAACTCTGATCAACATTTTTTTGTGGTTTTCTTTGTACGGTTTCTGTTTCTAATTGTATGTAAAGAGTCTTTGAGCACTAGGAAAAGCGCTATAAAAATGTAATGTATTATTATTATTAGTTGGATTTTAAATAAGTACAGTGAGAGTTGCCAAAGACATTTCGTTGTACTTTGTATGATGACGATAAAGATATATTCTATTCTAAAGGTGTTATTCTGTGTTTCAGGTGGAGTACCGCACGATGTCGGGGATGCTGATCGACACGACCCCCGTGGATAAACCGAACCATAAGATCGGACACCTCGACCCCGACACTGAGTACGAGATCAGCGTGCTGCTGACCCGGCCCCTGGATGGAGGCACGGGAAACCCCGGACCCCCGCTGAGGGCCAGGACTAAGTGTGCAGGTCAGTCACTTAGTGTTAGGAAAATCTCCCTGGTCACCGGCTTGAGCTTCAATCTCAGGATCCATGTATTTATTATCCTCTCAAGAATGGAAGTAGCATCACAGAGCATGTGTTGACTTTTTCAGAAAATTCTGATTATTCCTAGAAATTCTTACTTTTTCTCAAAATCTCATTTTTACAACATTTTTACTTTTATGGTAATCACACATCCTGTCATGTTCACAGCTGCAGTTGGGATACCTCTGTTATCATGTTACTCTCATGTTGGAACAGGACATTCAGGAACAGAGAGTTAGTCTGAAGAAGACCAGGAAGCTTCTCGAGAAGTTTAACAGTATTTATTAATGCAATAGTATAGTAGGTTTACAAGGGAACACAGCTGTGTCTCCTAAATTCAATTCACTGGTCCACAGTCCACGTAAGCAGTTAGCTGTCTGCAGTTGCATGAATAGAAGAGAGCATTTTCTCCCTCTAACATCGTATATATATATATATATATCGATTGGCTGCCGTCGACGGGGGCGGGTCTTCTTTTGTAGCCTCTGATGATGTAGGCATACTTGCCAACCCTCCCGATTTTCGCGGGAGACTCCCGATTTCATTGCCCTCTCACGGTTTCCTACCGGGGTCATATTTCTCCCGATTTCTGACAAAATCAGATTTACTCACGACTGTTTCCACTCGGACTTTAATACAGCTACACCATTGTTTGGTAGATAGTCACAGAAAACAGAACAAGAATGGACAACTCAACCATCTGCTCACTCCTTTCCTGTGAAATACAGGTCCAGCCCACACGCTCCATCAAGGATGGTGCTACAGGCATTGCACTTGGAACTACAATAAGCATGTTAATGTTAATCTAACAGCTCCGGCGATCCACTAGCACCCCTCATTAAACACACAATAATAGTAGGAATGCAGCGTCGACAATAACAACCTGAAACCGGAGCTCCAAGGTAAATGATGTCCCTTAAAGTTCCAGCACAATATATTTATTATTTCTCATAGTCACCTGTCCGCTAATGGGACTGCTAGCAGCTAGCGGCTAACGGCTACTACTCTCTCGCTGAGCTCATCAGCCGCTAATGGGGCAGTCATTAGCGTAGCGTTAGCGGTAGGCAGTGTTAGCGCTGAGCTCATCAGGTGGCTAATGGCTAACGGGAGGTCGTTAAGGCAGCGAGGCTTCATTAGCTGCTAATGGCTACAGTTTGTGTGTGTCTGTCTTTGTGTGTGTGTGTGTGTGTGTGTGTGTGTGTGTCCTGTGGATGCACTAACAACACACAGCATGTGATTAGCAATTAGCGCGCTAATTACACAGGTGCCGAAGTCTGACTGCAGATTTTTACTTCTCTCCGTTCATCTGTTTGTTTGTTAGTTTATTTATTCATCAGGACTCGGACGACTGCAGGATTTTATTTAATGTTTCTTTCCCATTTGAGATACTTTCAGAGACTTGTATTTAGGGTTGTGTATCGTTTGGATTTGAACGATTCAGGTTCTGATTCCGGTTCTGCTTTTCGATTCCGGTTCTTTTCGGTTCTCGATTCCGGTTCTTTGAGAGGGTAAAAATAAGTCCCATGCCATTTTCACTGGCAGAAAAATATATTTATGAAAACATTAAGTCATATCTGAATTCCTATTTACAAATCACTTAATACTGTTTCATTTTGTTACGGTTATTGAATACAATTATATTAAAAATAATCTGCATTGTTTAGTTAGTTCTAAGTGGTGCAGTTTGAGAATGTACAACTGGCCCAGTCTCCTCTGATGTTACACTGCAACCTGCCTGTGAGACAGAGTCCAACCACACAGTCTGTGTGTCCAACACATGTCCTGCAATACACAGCTGCAGCTGCCCAGCTACTCACAGTTTGTAAAAGTACATACATAGTATTTTCATTTCAATAATGTATTTTCTATACCCTGCTTCATAAACAATACTGACATCCCTGTGCTCCTCCGAGCAGTCCAGTCCGGGGATGTGAGGACAGCGTGAGGACACAGACAGTCTGCTTTACTTCATAAAGGAAATGGCGGTCAATATTAAAAAACATAGGAACTAAAACGCTTAATAACCTTCATTACGTGTTAGAGAAAGAACATAAGAAAGGTTGACAAAGATGAGGCTGTTAAACGGGAAGCGGAGCCGCTGTGGAGAGAGAGAGAGAGAGAGAGAGAGAGAGAGAGAGAGAGAGAGAGAGAGAGAGAGAGAGAGAGAGAGAGAGAGAGAGAGAGAGAGAGAGAGAGAGCTGCGGTCCTCCTGTCCTCACAACTCTTATAAGTCCGGGTACCGAACAATTGTTATTTGTTTTTAATAGTCTGAACCGAGTTCTGTTTCCCAAACCTGCCACTGTGCTCGCTACACGCCCCGCCCCCGTCCAACAGTACAGAAAGCGGCGAGATGCATTTCCTTAGGAATCGATAAGCAGAACCGAAACTAACATTTCTAAACGATACCGATGGAATCGAAATGTTGGAAACGGTTCCGAACCGGAACCAGATTCCGGTACCCAACCCTACTTGTATTGCGTTTTCACAATGTTATCCCTAAGAATAGACCCTAATTTACACTAGGACACGCACGCACGCACGCACGCACGCACAACACACACACACACACACACACACACACACACACACACACACACACACACACCCACACACACACACACAGTGGTGTATACAGCGGTGTTTCTGCAGATGTTCTACACACAGCTCTGTGATCTCAGGCGTGATCCAGCATGTTCTCCTCAGACCTGCAAGAACATGCTCTGTGACCTGTCTCTGGTATGTTCCATAAACACTGCTGCATACCACCCCTCTAACACCATCCAACACCCTCCAACACCACATACCTGTCTGTCTCATGCTGCAGACCTCCCCCCCCCACACACTCACACACACACACTCTCTAACAGGAACCCTTCAGAGCTCCCTAACTTTCTGAGATTGGTTACCCTTTAAATATGTGTTACGTTTTTCTATTGTTGTAAAAATGATTCCATAAAATCACAAAGGTATTTAAGTGGTATTTCTGATGAGGATCTAGAAGCCTTTCATACGTTTCTAGGTCCTTGAAGCTGTCCAAAATGTTGTCGGATTCCTTGATGAGTTTCTACAAAGTCTTTGATAATGTTCTAGGGGTCTAGGTGTTGATGAGAGTTATGTGTGATAAGATAAGGTTCTAGAGGTGCTTGATAAGGGTTTAGAGGTGTTTGAAGAGGTTCTAGAGGTTGATAATGAGGTTCTTGATGAGGTCATAGAGGTTGTTGATAAGTAAAAGAGGTCCTTCTGAGGAGTCGAGAGGTTCTTGATTAAGTTATATAGAATTGGGAGAGATGAAACCCTCTTTAATGGTCCCACATGCAGAGCACACAGTGACATGTTCTCTGCTTTTAACCCATCCTAGCACCAGGAGTCTAGAACCAGGAGTCTAGTACTAGGAGTCTAGTACCAGGAGTCTAGAACCAGGAGTCTAGTACTAGGAGTCTAGCACCAGGAGTCTAGTACTAGGAGTCTAGCACCAGGCATATAGCACCAGGAGTCTAGAACTAGGAGTCTAGTACCAGGAGTCTAGCACTAGGAGTCTAGCACTAGGCGTCAAGCACCAGGCGTCAAGCACTAGGAGTCTAGTACCAGGAGTCTAGAACTAGGAGTCTAGTACCAGGACTCTAGCACTAGGAGCAGCTATTGTACAGCGCCCGGGGAGCAATGGGAGTGAGGGGGGAAGGGGGGTGTCCGGTGCCTTGCTCAAGGGCACCACGGCAGGGCAGGAGGTGAACTGGGACCTCTCCAAGTAGAAGTCCACACTCCATATTTTAGGTCGGGTCGGGGACTTGAACCGGCGACCCTACGGCTCACAGTCCAAGCCCCTACTGACTGAGCCACTGCCGGACAGGTATAGGTTCTATATTAGGTTCTATATGAGGTTCTAGAGGTTGTAGTTTAACTTTAGAGGTGCTTGTTGAGGTTCTGCTGGCTTGTTGATGTGCGCTAACATCAGGTTCTAGAGGTTGTAGTTTAACTTTAGAGGTGCTTGTTGAGGTTCTGCTGGCTTGTTGATGTGCGCTAACATCAGGTTCTAGAGGTTGTAGTTTAACTTTAGAGGTGCTTGTTGAGGTTCTGCTGGCTTGTTGATGTGCGCTAACATCAGGTTCTAGAGGTGCTCGATACGTTTTGCAGACTGGAGTTCCTTCAGGATGCTGCCGGGTTCCACATCAGTAACTAAATCACTCTGTCAGTCTGAGTGTTCCTTTGTTGTAACCTCCTCCCCTCTGGGACTGTCAGCTGATTAAAACAAACGCTCCTCTGGGACCAGCAGCAGGAAACATGAAGGAGGACAGGAGTGTGTGTGATTGACAGGCAGCAGTGTCACACACACACACACACACACACACACACACACACACACACACACACACACACACACACACACACACACACACACACACACACACACACACACACACACACACTCTCAGTGTGATGATGTTCTCTCTGATAACTCGTCTCTGTCGTCTCAACTCACTTTTATTTATTCATTTTACTCCAAATAAATTATAAACCATATTCTCTGTGTGTGTGTGTGTGTGTGTGTGTGTTCTCTGTGTGTGTGTGTGTGTGTGTGTGTGTTTAATAATACATCAGTGTGTCCATCAGACAAGCTTTAGGACTTAGCGCTCGGTGAGGCGACGCAGCGTGGTGGCAGATAAACAGGAAGTCGCTGCGAGGCGACATTTAATATTCTGCTTCTATATTCCATACGAGAGACCAGAGCACCATGCTCAATAACAAATAAATAAATAACAATAAAAAATGTTTTTTATAATATGAGTGCAGTCCATTAAAAAAAATACAGAAATAAATAAAATTATATATATATATATATATACTAGGGATGGGAACGAATATTCGAAATTATTTAGGTATGAGAATATGAGTTATGAATTATTTTTTTTGGGAGGGATGCCTAAATTGATTACATATGATCAAATGGAATCATTCAGTGCCGTAGCTAAGTGTGTCAGGTCTAAAGGTGTTCTTAGCTCCACTCACCGGTCCCTCACAGCGGGCAGAGCTGCAGCTGCTGATCTCTCTCTCGCGTCCGGTTAGACTTCACTCGCGTTTATGTCCAAATCCATCAGATCTAGTTGGTTCTAGCTAATGATACGGCTGCTGCCCCTCCCTACATGCAGACCACGCAGACTCAAGCCTCATCTTAGGCCCAGATCCCAGCTGAGAGGGTCTTCTCTACAGCTGGCCTGATTATGAATCGCCTCCGCACCCGCCTCTCCCCTGCATTCTGTGCGTAGGCCCTGTTACAGGTTGTTGATCTCTGTTGTCACGGGTTACGTTACCCTAACCCTTTATGCTGTGCGTGTTTGATCCCTCTTTCATTTAAAAACCAAGTGATGTTTTAAGCATGAGAGCTGTGGCCTATAGCTGTCAGCTGTTCAAACTGTGATCACCAGTTCAATACATTTGACAAATTCGACTTGGTTTCTAAACTTATTTCAACATGTATTTATTTATCAAAATGTTATTTTATTTTTTTGTCAGGATGTTTTTATAGGATATGTTCATTTCGGTTAACCGTTTTTTTGGGGGTGGAATATTCGAATATACATTTGCCTTCAAATGCCCATCCCTAATCTATACATACATATAAATGCATTTATCTAAAAGTAATAATAATTTATAATAATAATGTAAACAAATGTAATACATTTAAATAAATAAATAATAATATTATTTTGGGTCATCAAGACCAGATATTACTGTAGTAAAGGTACCTGTACTACATGTAGAAATACTGCATTTAAACTCTTATACAAGTAGAAGTATCTTTATCCAAATATACCTAAAGTACCAAAAGAAAAAAGTAGAATAATTTACATTTAGCGTTGTTTTTATTGTAAAACACCTAAATTCTTATTACTAAATATAAATGTATTTTTGTACCTTATATATAGGAATATATACTGGATATCCACACACACACACACACACACACACACACACACACACACACACACACACACACACACACACACACAGACACACACACACAGACACACACACACACACACACACACACACACACACACACACACAGACACACACACACACACACACACACACACACACACACACACACGCACACACGCACACGCACACACACACACACACACACACGCACACACACACACACACACAGACACACACACACAGACACACACACACACACACACACACACACACACACACACACACACACTGACGTCAGCATTGGTCATGGAAACTAAAAGCATGTTTTTCTGTCTGTGTGTGAGTGTGTGTGTGTGTGTTAACATCCATTAAAGTGTGTGTGCTGTTTGTCGAGGCTTTTAGAAAATAGCGTATGAATATTTCACTCTTTTCTCTCTTTTCACCTCGGATGTTCACGCTCCGCTCAAACCTCTTTACTCTCTTTATTTTGATCTTTTTATTTATTTGTCTGTCTCTGCTTTTCATTTGGTTTTGTCCGAAGCTGAGGAAAACTTCAGATATATCACATCACGTCTCTGCCTTTTAATTAACCAACATTAGTGGTATTTACCAGATCGAATGAATTAGTGAGGCCCAGAACTCTGAGGTTTCTGAGGACGTTTTCTGGCAGTTTATTTACATTTAAAGTTCCATTTCTCAACCCGTTTATCTTGATTTTTTATATAAATTACTTATAAATTGTTGCTTCAAAATAGTTCATACAGGCACATTTTCTATTATTACGTACTGTATTACCATATAAACATGCACAGTTCAAAATATGAGGTATTCAATTATTGTATATTTATTTAAAGAGGACATATAGAGAGAGGCGAAGTCCCTCCCTTTCCTCCATGGGACCTTATTTCTGAAAAAGTATGCATTGAAGTCAATGGAGAGAGAAAGATTATCTTTCCATCCCGTTTGAATTGTGCCACGAATTACACACATGATGTTTGTCAATTTAAAAGATCATTTTGCAAGTCAAGAAAATTAAAATGTGTCGTCAAACTGTGAAGTAACACTTTGTTTTGTGTGAAACCGCTCAATGAACTACATCTCCCATCTCGCACCAACACACCCAGACGGCCGTCACGTTGGAACATTTCACTTCTTTCTCTCAGAACGAGGCGGAAAGTATTAAAAGAGGTGAAAATCACTCCAAGTCTGGGCGCGTTGAGAGCTGTGCACACACACAAGGGGAGTTAGTCGGTTCCGTGAGAGCCAGCATGCGGGACCGGGACTCTGGGATTTGTAGTCTTTCTAGTTGCGTATTTTTCATAGTCTTATATTTCAACAGTTTTACGACAAACTGTGACTTTTTTGGAAATGATCTTTTAAATTGACAAACATCATGTGTGTAATTCGTGGCACAATTTAAACGGGAAGGAAAGATAATCTTTCTCTCTCCATTGACTTCAATACATACTTTTTCAGAAATAAGGTCCCATGGGGCGGAAGTAGATGGGCGGGACTTCGCCTCTCTATTCCGCTCTGTTTGGCAGGTGATTGGTCAACCGCTTAGAGATGTCCCGCCCCCTTAGCCTCAATATCCAATAGGAGCGCGAGTGTTCCATCAATACAGATTTAATTAATTGTAATCATATTTAAAATAAGATGAGTACTATCTTCCTCGTTTTAGGTTGTGGTTCATTTTGTAATAATTATTTAGAATTATTTTAATTGTTTAAAAATTAATGTTTTTTTTCTTACGGGAAAAAAACCAGTTTAGAAATATGACACGGCTTAAATGTCAGCAAACATCGACGAGTGATTTAACAGTAAGACATTAAAACAAAGAGGCTTTTAATACAGAGTGAAATAATATAATACACTATAACATTATTAGTGTTTAAAGATCTGAGTATTGATCGTGAGGTTTCCAGATGCTTCTGAGTTTCTGACGAGAATCATCCATCACTGCCGCCCCCCGTCCTCCCCTCTTCCTCATATTAAATCTGGTGATCTCCTGGAAATGAAAAATTAAACCCTTCCTCC
>JAPTMU010000151.1:125796-128296 GCA_028583405.1 Pogonophryne albipinna | reverse complement strand
GACATGAAGAAGAGGGGACACATGTTGATGTAGAAGAGACATGAAAAAGAGGGGACACATGTTGATGTAGAAGAGACATGAAGAAGAGGGGACACATGTTGATGTAGAAGAGACATGAAGAAGAGGGGACACATGTTGATGTAGAAGAGGAGACACATGTTGATGTAGAAGAGACATGAAGAAGAGAGGACACATGTTGATGGAGAAGAGACATGAAGAAGAGGGGACACATGTTGATGTAGAAGAGACATGAAAAAGAGGGGACACATGTTGATGTAGAAGAGACATGAAGAAGAGGGGACACATGTTGATGTAGAAGAGACATGAAGAAGAGGGGACACATGTTGATGTAGAAGAGACATGAAGAAGAGGGGACACATGTTGATGTAGAAGAGACATGGAGAAGAGGGGACACATGTTGATGTAGAAGAGACATGAAGAAGAGGGGACACATGTTGATGTAGAAGAGACATGGAGAAGAGGGGACACATGTTGATGTAGAAGAGACATGAAGAAGAGGGGACACATGTTGATGTAGAAGAGACATGGAGAAGAGGGGACACATGTTGATGTAGAAGAGACATGGAGAAGAGGGGACACGTGTTGATGTAGAAGAGACATGAAGAAGAGGGGACACGTGTTGATGGAGAAGAGACATGAAGAAGAGGGGACACATGTTGATGAAGAAGAGACATGAAGAGGGGACACATGTTGATGTAGAAGAGACATGAAGAAGAGGGGACACATATTGATGTAGAAGAGACATGAAGAAGAGGGGACACATGTTGATGGAGAAGAGACATGAAGAAGAGGGGACACATGTTGATGTAGAAGAGACATGAAGAAGAGGGGACACATGTTGATGTAGAAGAGACATGAAGAAGAGGGGACACATGTTGATGTAGAAGAGACATGAAGAAGAGGGGACACATGTTGATGGAGAAGAGACATGAAGAAGAGGGGACACATGTTGATGTAGAAGAGACATGTAGAAGAGGGGACACATGTTGATGTAGAAGAGACATGAAGAAGAGGGGACACATGTTGATGTAGAAGAGACATGAAGAAGAGGGGACACATGTTGATGTAGAAGAGACATGAAGAAGAGGGGACACATGTTGATGTAGAAGAGACATGAAGAAGAGGGGACACATGTTGATGTAGAAGAGACATGAAGAAGTGCATTTTGCATAATAGGTGACCTTTAACGATGTTTTTTCTGCCCGTCAGACCCGATGCACGGCCCTCGGCGTCTGGAGGTCGGGGACGTTCAGTCCAAACAGGTGACGGTGCGCTGGGAGCCGTTCGGATACAACGTGACGCGCTGCTACAGCTACAACCTGACGGTGCAGTACCACTACCGCCCTGCAGGGGGTGCCAGCAGGTAAACATCGGGACATGTCCTCGTTAGTGTTTATAGTATTTATACAATTTCAGTTCCAGCATTTGGTCTTCTCTTGAAGCCTATTACCTCCCAAAAGTGATTTTATTATGTGTTTGATATATCATCCCAAACAAGGAGAATGAAAATGTATTTACATTCAAAGAAAACCCAAAAATATTTAGTTTGAGTCAAAGAAAATCTGAACTATTTACATTTTAGACCATCAAATCTTTGATTCACAGGGAGCCGGTGAAGGAGGAGGTTGTTTACGACGCGCTGAGTGGCGTGCCGCAGCACATCCTGCGTAACCTTCCACCGTTCACCAACGTCAGCCTGAAACTAGTCCTCAGTAACCCAGAGGGCCGCAAGGAGAGCGAGGAGCTGCTGGTGCTGACGGACGAGGACGGTACGACAACCAAAATATACTTTGTAATGTCTTCTTTCAGGATAGTAAACGAACGTTTATTTTTACTAACGTTTAAATCTGCTAATTTTCGGGTTCAAATTAGTATTAAGTGTCTAAATAGTTGTGATTGGTCAACCAGCTTAGCGATGTCCCGCCCCCTTAGTCTATCACGTACAATGTTTTGGAGCGCTAGCCAATAGGAGCACGAGTGTTCCGTAGTGATGTCACCATGTTCCGGAACTTCGGAATTATAGCGTGTGCAGACCGTTTACATGCATTAACACCTATAGAACTACAGGAGAGGGGAAAAGCAGAATGGAGCCCCTTTAAACATAGTGCCAGAAAACTTGTTAATAGAAAAAGTAATTGTCTTGATGTCAGTGATGACGTGGGGAAGATTCATGGTGATAATTATTTGTTTAATATTTTACGGTTCAGTCCCCGGAGCCGTTCCCGTGGACTCGATCGTCGGCAGCAGCTACGAGCAACAGATCAGTCTCAGCTGGAAGGAACCGCTGCAAACATATGGACTCATACGGCAGTACGAGGTAAACGCACACATCCTTTACCACAGTAGAAGTACAGATACTCGTGTTTAAAAATACTCTGGTGAAAGTAGAAGTACTGACTAAACTTCTTTCCTCAAGTCAAAGTAAAGAGGCTTTGAAGTGTACTTCAGTAAAAAGTACCCATAACTAGCAGCTGTTTTA
>JAPTMU010000151.1:108296-120796 GCA_028583405.1 Pogonophryne albipinna | reverse complement strand
CATACTGATATACACCTGAACATCAGCAGGAGAGGACTCTTTAAAGTAGAGACACTACATACTGATATACACCTGAACATCAGCAGGAGAGGACTCTTTAAAGTAGAGACACTTCATACTGATATACACCTGAACATCAGCAGGAGAGGACTCTTTAAAGTAGAGACACTTCATACTGATATACACCTGAACATCAGCAGGAGAGGACTCTTTAAAGTAGAGACACTACATACTGATATACACCTGAACATCAGCAGGAGAGGACTCTTTAAAGTAGAGACACTTCATACTGATATACACCTGAACATCAGCAGGAGAGGACTCTTTAAAGTAGAGACACTACATACTGATATACACCTGAACATCAGCAGGAGAGGACTCTTTAAAGTAGAGACACTACATACTGATATACACCTGAACATCAGCAGGAGAGGACTCTTTAAAGTAGAGACACTTCATACTGATATACACCTGAACATCAGCAGGAGAGGACTCTTTAAAGTAGAGACACTTCATACTGATATACACCTGAACATCAGCAGGAGAGGACTCTTTAAAGTAGAGACACTTCATACTGATATACACCTGAACATCAGCAGGAGAGGACTCTTTAAAGTAGAGACACTTCATACTGATATACACCTGAACATCAGCAGGAGAGGACTCTTTAAAGCTCAGAGACTGATGTACTAATAAATATATGTAATAAGCCAACCTTCATTATCCAGAGTATCATAATAACGAGTCGCTGTGATATTGTAAATGCAGACAATAAAACAATAAACAAACTTTTCTCAGTCGTTGCCGGGGGGGGGGGGGGGTCACTGGGGAGGCGGTATCCTCGGCAACTGTCGTCATGTCAACAGCTGTCTGATCCCGTCGTCGGGCGCCTTAACGAGGGAGTCCGTTAATTAACTATCAGTGGGGGCGGGGCTAACGCGGAGAGGATTAACTAGGGATTACTGCTAATGTGTCAATCACACACACACACACATACACACACACACACACACACACACACACACACACACACACACACACACACACACACACACACACACACACACACAGCTGCAGTTATTAATCTCTCTATACAAACATAAACACAAGAATAAAACCATGTAAGATGAGACAGACAGTATCGCTCCTTAAATCAGGGAAATACTGCCATAAAATGTCATTTTCTGCATGTTTTTAGTAATAAAGTGTGATATAAATAACATTATGCAGGCTTTATAAGATTGTTGTAGTTTGGTAGAGTGAGATATTAACTTCATGTTTGGTCTTGAAATGTCAGGAATGTCAAATTAATTGTCCTACCTTCAATCCATATCTCAGAGATATTAATTTAACGTCAATTTGCACATTTAAGATGCTAAAACAAGAGATGTTTTACTTTAAATATATTTAAAGATGAATAGGATGGACTGTCCACTCCAAGTAGGGAATGAGTCCCTTACCCCAAGTGAAGGAGTTCAAGTATCTCGGGGTCTTGTTCTCGAGTGAGGGAACAATGGAGCGTGAGATGGGGCCGGAGAATCGGAGCAGCGGGAGCGGTACTGCAGTCGCTTTACCGCACCGTAGTGACGGAAAGGGAGCTGAGCCAGAAGGCAAAGCTCTCTGTCTACCGGGCCATTTTTCGTTCCTACCCTCACCTATGGTCATGAAGGATGGGTCATGACCCAAAGAACGAGATCCAAGGATACAAGCGGCCGAGATGGGGTTTTCTCCGCAGGGTGGCTGGTGTCTCCCTTAGGGATAAGGTGAGAAGTTCGGTCATCAGGGAGGGACTCGGAGTTGAACCGCTCCTCCTTCGCGTCGAAAGGAGCCAGTTGAGGTGGTTCGGGCACCTAGTTAGGATGCCACCATGGGCGCCTCCCTAGGAGGTGTTCCAGGCACGTCCAGCTGGGAGGAGACCAAGGGGTAGACCTAGGACCAGGTGGAGGTATTATATCTCTTTGCTGGCCTGGAGCGCCTTGGGACCCCCCAGTCAGAGCTGGTTGATGAGGGGAAAGGAACGTTTGGGGCTCTCTGCTGGAACGAGACCCCCGAGACCCGACCACGGATACGCGGAAGAAGATGGATGGATGGATGGATGGATGGATGGATGGATGGATGGATGGATGGATGGATGGATGGAGATGAATAGGCTTGCCGTTAAATGCTCTCCTGATTCATCATCTCATATCTACCTTATATCTGTATTTTTGGTCCTTTTTAGCCTCTTTTCGGGGTTTTGTTCTAACTAAAGTGTCTTTAAATGAGTGGGGGACACACTGTTACTAACAGATATCACCATGAAACTTCCCCACTTCATTACTGACATTAACACAATTACAAGTTTTCAGACATGTTATGTTTAAATATGCAAATGAGGTGTTACGTAATGCAAGTGAGGGAAATCTGCAGAAAGGCAAAGCTAGGATAAAAAGTCCTGAATTTGGATTTAAAGTAGTCTTTAGCATGATCTGCCTGTTATCTGCATGATGTCTCTTTAGTGGGTAAGATGGATAAATAAAGCAAGATAAAAAAGACACACAGGCAGCTGGTGGGATGTTCAGGGGGCGTGGGAGAAAGCGGCGTTCAGATAAAACACACGTCGACTGAAAAGAAGAGAACGGATCATTTCAAGCGAATCGAGATTTATGTATTCCTATTCAAGCTGGGACAAGACGGAGATGTAAAGAGTGTGTGTGTGTCATAAACAGTGTGTGTGTGTCATAAAGTGTGTGTGTGTGTCATAAAGTGTGTGTGTGTGTCATAAAGTGTGTGTGTGTGAGACGTGCAGTGTGTTAATTGACATGATAGTTTATATGAATCCATCAGATTGAACAGATGCTGTGGAAGATTTCATGTTTGTGTGTGTTTATATTTAACTTAGCTTTTGTCTCTGCTGACACCAAGCCGGCCCTCAGGCACACATACACACACACACAGCACACACACACACACACACACACACACACACACACACACACACACCACACACCACACACTGTATGACACCACACACACACAACACTGTATGACACACACTCGTACGTATAGGAGCCTCGGATCGCAGGACAAAAGGTGTAGCCGCGAGCGACCTGCTGCTGTAATCAGATTACTGTCATACACACACACACACACACACACACACATACACACACACACACACACACACACACACAACCACACACACACACACAACCACACACACACACACACACACACACACAACCACACACACACACACACAACCACACACAAACACACACACACATCACACCACACACACACACACACACACACACACACACACACACACACACACATAAATACACACAACAAGTGCTGAAATGTGATTGGAGAGAAAGAGTGGAGGAGGTAGAAGAAAAGATTGAATCTGTGTTTTCTGTGGGGAATTAAACAATACAGATACTGCAGTGTGTGTGTGTGTGTGTGTGTGTGTTGTGTGTGTGTGTGTGTGTGTGTGTGTGTGTGTGTGTGTGTGTGTGTGTGTGTGGTGTGTGTGTGTGTGTGTGTGTGTGTGTGTGTGTGGTGTGTGTGTGTGTGTGTGTGTGTGTGTGTGGTGTGTGTGTGTGTGGGTGTGTGTGTGTCTGTGTCTTCCTGTCCTCCTCTAGCTTCCTGTCCGGCAGGAAATGTGACAGCACTGCAGTCCACACCCTCTTTGTTTGTGTCTTTGTGTGTTTATAAATGTGTATGTGTGTGTGTGTGTGTGTGTGTGTGCGTGTGTGTGTGTGTGTGCATGTGTGTGCGTGCGTGTGCATGTGTGTGTGTGATATATGACTGCTGTCCTGACTCTGGTTCTTGTAAAAAAAACACAACTATTGTTTCCCACGTTTCCCTGAGGACACAATCACTAAAAACTCACCGTGCTGCGTTCAGGTGCAGGCTCCGTGTGTTTGTAAACTCACACACAGTCCGTGGGAACTCTGACAACTGCTGGGGGACGACAGGAAAGTGTAGAGCCCCAAAAAAGAGTCCGAAAGGATTTTATAAGGGAGTGTGTTGTAAAAATATTGTAGAGCTGCCAAAAAGCATTAGAGATAGTCGAGTTTCTGCAGAGTTTGGTGAGTAGCTCAAAAAGCTTAGGTCGTTCTGTAGAGTTTCATAAATCTGATGAGTTTATTGTTATTAGTATTATCTCATAGAGCTGGTGTCGTGTTGGTAGCAGAGTCTGTATAGAGTTGGTAGAGATGTTATTAGTATTATCTCTAGAGCTGGTGTCGTGTTGGGGAGCAGAGTCTGTATAGAGTTGGTAAAGATGTTATTAGTATATCTCTAGAGCTGGTGTCGTGTTGGTAGCAGAGTCTGTATAGAGTTGGTAGAGATGTTATTAGTATTATCTCTAGAGCTGGTGTCGTGTGGTAGCAGAGTCTGTATAGAGTTGGTAGAGATGTTATTAGTATTATCTCTAGAGCTGGTGTCGTGTTGGTAGCAGAGTCGGTATAGAGTTGGTAGAGGAATGTTATTAGTATTATCTCTAGAGCTGGTGTCGTGTTGGTAGCAGAGTCTGTATAGAGTTGGTAGAGATGTTATTAGTATTATCTCTAGAGCGTGTCGTGTTGGTAGCAGAGTCGTATAGAGTGGTAGAGAGTTATTAGTATTATCTCAGAGCTGGTGTCGTGTTGGGAGCAGAGTCTGTACTAGAGTGGTAGGAGATGTTATTAGTATTATCATCTAGAGCTGGTGTCGTGTTTGGTAGCAAGAGTCTGTATAGAGTTGGTAGAGATGTTATTAGTATTATCTCTAGAGCTGGTGTCGTGTTGGGAGTGCAGAGTCTGTATAGAGTTGGTAGAGATGTTATTAGTATTATCTCTAGAGCTGGTGTCGTGTTGGTAAGCAGAGTCTGTATAGAGTTGGTAGAGATGTTATTAGTATTATCTCTAGAGCTGGTGTCGTGTTGGGAGCCGAGTCTGTATAGAGTTGGTAGAGATGTTATTAGTATTATCTCTAGAGCTGGTGTCGTGTTGGGAGCAGAGTCTGTATAGAGTTGGTAGAGATGTTATTAGTATTATCTCTAGAGCTGGTGTCGTGTTGGGAGCAGAGTCTGTATAGAGTTGGTAGAGATGTTATTAGTATTATCTCTAGAGCTGGTGTCGTGTTGGGAGCAGAGTCTGTATAGAGTTGGTAGAGATGTTATTAGTATTATCTCTAGAGCTGGTGTCGTGTTGGGAGCAGAGTCTGTATAGAGTTGGTAGAGATGTTATTAGTATTATCTCTAGAGCTGGTGTCGTGTTGGGAGCAGAGTCTGTATAGAGTTGGTAGAGATGTTATTAGTATTATCTCTAGAGCTGGTGTCGTGTTGGGAGCAGAGTCTGTATAGAGTTGGTAGAGATGTTATTAGTATTATCTCTAGAGCTGGTGTCGTGTTGGTAGCAGAGTCTGTATAGAGTTGGTAGAGATGTTATTAGTATTATCTCTAGAGCTGGTGTCGTGTTGGGAGCAGAGTCTGTATAGAGTTGGTAGAGATGTTATTAGTATTATCTCTAGAGCTGGTGTCGTGTTGGGTAGCAGAGGTCTGTATAGAGTTGGTAGAGATGTTATTAGTATTATCTCTAGAGCTGGTGTCGTGTTGGAGCAGAGTCTGTATAGAGTTGGTAGGAGATGTTATTAGTATTATCTCTAGAGCTGGTGGTCGTGTTGGGAGCAGAGTCTGTATAGAGTTGGTAGAGATGTTAGTAGTATTATCTCTAGAGCTGGTGTCGTGTGGGAGCAGAGTCTGTATAGAGTTGGTAGAGATGTTATTAGTATTATCTCTAGAGCTGGTGTCGTGTTGGGAGCAAGATTCTGTATAGAGTTGGTAGAAGATGTTATTAGTATTATCTCTAGAGCTGGTGTCGTGTGGGAGCAGAGTCTGTATAGAGTTGGTAGAGATGTTATTAGTATTATCTCTAGAGCTGGTGTCGTGTTGGGAGCAGAAGTCTGTATAGAGTTGGTAGAGATGTTATTAGTATTATCTCTAGAGCTGGTGTCGTGTTGGGAGCAGAGTCTGTATAGAGTTGGTAGAGATGTTATTAGTATTATCTGCTAGAGCTGGTGTCGTGTTGGGAGCAGAGTCCTGTATAGAGTTGGTAGAGATGTTATTAGTATTATCTCTAGAGCTGGTGTCGTGTTGGTAGCAGAGTCTGTATAGAGTTGGTAGAGATGTTATTAGTATTATCTCTAGAGCTGGTGTCGTGTTGGTAGCAGAGTCTGTATAGAGTTGGTGGAGATGTTATTAGTATTATCTCTAGAGCTGGTGTCGTGTTGGTAGCAGAGTCTGTATAGAGTTGGTAGAGATGTTATTAGTATTATCTCTAGAGCTGGTCGTCGTGTTGGGAGCAGAGTCTGTATAGAGTTGGTAGAGATGTTATTAGTATTATCTCTAGAGCTGGTGTCGTGTTGGGTAGCAGAGGTCTGTATAGAGTTGGTAAAGATGTTATTAGTATTATCTCTAGAGCTGGTGTCGTGTTGGGAGCAGAGTCTGTATAGAGTTGGTAGAGATGTATTAGTATTATCTCTAGAGCTGGTGTCGTGTTGGGAGCAGAGTCTGTATAGAGTTGGTAGGAGATGTTATTAGTATTATCTCTAGAGATGGTGTCGTGTTGGGAGCAGAGTCTGTATAGAGTTGGTAGAGATGTTATTAGTATTATCTATAGAGCTGGTGTCGTGTTGGGAGCAGAGTCTGTATAGAGTTGGTAGAGATGTTATTAGTATTATCTCTAGAGCTGGTGTCGTGTTGGGAGCAGAGTCTGTATAGAGTTGGTAGAGATGTTATTAGTATTATCTCTAGAGCTGGTGTCGTGTTGGTAGCAGAGTCTGTATAGAGTTGGTAGAGATGTTATTAGTATTATCTCTAGAGCTGGTGTCGTGTTGGGAGCAGAGTCTGTATAGAGTTGGTAGAGATGTTATTAGTATTATCTCTAGAGCTGGTGTCGTGTTGGTAGCAGAGTCTGTATAGAGTTGGTAAGAGATGTTATTAGTATTATCTCTAGAGCTGGTGTCGTGTTGGGAGCAGAGTCTGTATAGAGTTGGTAGAGATGTTATTAGTATTATCTCTAGAGCTGGTGTCGTGTTGGGAGCAGAGTCTGTATAGAGTTGGTAGAGATGTTATTAGTATTATCTCTAGAGCTGGTGTCGTGTTGGGAGCAGAGTCTGTATAGAGTTGGTAGAGATGTTATTAGTATTATCTCTAGAGCTGGTGTCGTGTTGGTAGCAGAGTCTGTATAGAGTTGGTAAAGATGTTATTAGTATTATCTCTAGAGCTGGTGTCGTGTTGGGAGCAGAGTCTGTATAGAGTTGGTAGAGATGTTATTAGTATTATCTCTAGAGCTGGTGTCGTGTTGGGAGCAGAGTCTGTATAGAGTTGGTAGAGATGTTATTAGTATTATCTCTAGAGCTGGTGTCGTGTTGGGAGCAGAGTCTGTATAGAGTTGGTAGAGATGTTATTAGTATTATCTCTAGAAGCTGGTGTCGTGTTGGGAGCAGAGTCTGTATCGAGGTTGGTGGAGATGTTATTAGTATTATCTCTAGAGCTGGGTGTCGTGTTGGGAGCAGAGTCTGTATAGAGTTGGTAGAGATGTTATTAGTATTATCTCTAGAGCTGGTGTCGTGTTGGGAGCAGAGTCTGTATAGAGTTGGTAGAGATGTTATTAGTATTATCTCTAGAGCTGGTGTCGTGTTGGTAGCAGAGTCTGTATAGAGTTGGTAAAGATGTTATTAGTATTATCTCTAGAGCTGGTGTCGTGTTGGGAGCAGAGTCTGTATAGAGTTGGTAGAGATGTTATTAGTATTATCTCTAGAGCTGGTGTCGTGTTGGGAGCAGAGTCTGTATAGAGTTGGTAGAGATGTTATTAGTATTATCTCTAGAGCTGGTGTCGTGTTGGGAGCAGAGTCTGTATAGAGTTGGTAGAGATGTTATTAGTATTATCTCTAGAGCTGGTGTCGTGGTTGGGAGCAGAGTCTGTATAGAGTTGGTAGAGATGTTATTAGTATTATCTCTAGAGCTGGTGTCGTGTTGGGAGCAGAGTCTGTATCGAGTTGGTGGAGATGTATTAGTATTATCTCTAGAGCTGGTGTCGTGTTGGTAGCAGAGTCCTGTATAGAGTTGGTAGAGATGTTATTAGTATTATCTCTAGAGCTGGTGTCCGTGTTGGGAGCAGAGTCTGTATAGAGTTGGTAGAGATGTTATTAGTATTATCTCTAGAGCTGGTGTCGTGTTGGGAGCAGAGTCTGTATAGAGTTGGTAGAGATGTTATTAGTATCATCTCTAGAGCTGGTGTCGTGTTGGGAGCAGAGTCTGTATAGAGTTGGTAGAGATGTTATTAGTATTATCTCTAGAGCTGGTGTCGTGTTGGTAGCAGAGTCTGTATAGAGTTGGTAGAGATGTTATTAGTATTATCTCTAGAGCTGGTGTCGTGTTGGGAGCAGAGTCTGTATAGAGTTGGTAGAGATGTTATTAGTATTATCTCTAGAGCTGGTGTCGTGTTGGGAGCAGAGTCTGTATAGAGTTGGTAGAGATGTTATTAGTATTATCTCTAGAGCTGGTGTCGTGTTGGGAGCAGAGTCTGTATAGAGTTGGTAGAGATGTTATTAGTATTATCTCTAGAGCTGGTGTCGTGTTGGGAGCAGAGTCTGTATAGAGTTGGTAGAGATGTTATTAGTATTATCTCTAGAGCTGGTGTCGTGTTGGGAGCAGAGTCTGTATAGAGTTGGTAGAGATGTTATTAGTATTATCTCTAGAGCTGGTGTCGTGTTGGGAGCAGAGTCTGTATAGAGTTGGTAGAGATGTTATTAGTATTATCTCTAGAGCTGGTGTCGTGTTGGGAGCAGAGTCTGTATAGAGTTGGTAGAGATGTTATTAGTATTATCTCTAGAGCTGGTGTCGTGTTGGTAGCAGAGTCTGTATAGAGTTGGTAAAGATGTTATTAGTATTATCTCTAGAGCTGGTGTCGTGTTGGTAGCAGAGTCTGTATAGAGTTGGTAGAGATGTTATTAGTATTATCTCTAGAGCTGGTGTCGTGTTGGGAGCAGAGTCTGTATAGAGTTGGTAGAGATGTTATTAGTATTATCTCTAGAGCTGGTGTCGTGTTGGGAGCAGAGTCTGTATAGAGTTGGTAGAGATGTTATTAGTATTATCTCTAGAGCTGGTGTCGTGTTGGGAGCAGAGTCTGTATAGAGTTGGTAGAGATGTTATTAGTATTATCTCTAGAGCTGGTGTCGTGTTGGGAGCAGAGTCTGTATAGAGTTGGTGGAGATGTTATTAGTATTATCTCTAGAGCTGGTGTCGTGTTGGTAGCAGAGTCTGTATAGAGTTGGTGGAGATGTTATTAGTATTATCTCTAGAGCTGGTGTCGTGTTGGGAGCAGAGTCTGTATAGAGTTGGTAGAGATGTTATTAGTATTATCTCTAGAGCTGGTGTCGTGTTGGTAGCAGAGTCTGTATAGAGTTGGTAGAGATGTTATTAGTATTATCTCTAGAGCTGGTGTCGTGTTGGTAGCAGAGTCTGTATAGAGTTGGTGGAGATGTCACAGTGCAAATAGAGTTTGTGTGGAGCCTTAAAGGTGTTTTCGTACAGTCGGCACAAAACGCTCGTTATCTTCAGTCTGTTTCTGCTCTCCTTGCTCCACGGAGCTCCTGAAAGCTTTAAATCCCTGCAGTAACCAGTTGTTGTTTATGGAGAACCCCCCCCCCCCCCCCGTCAAACAGACAGATAGCTGGCATTTATTCGTCCTTTAAAGCTCTAATTCTTCTCCTCGCTGCAGAATTTATTTTCAATTACATTCAGCTGACAACAGACAAACCGGTCCCATTAGTTTCCTGTCTTCATGTCCTTTCCCCCACATATAGGATTTAATACCTGCACAGACAGGATGCATGAATTATCAGTTTAATGTCAGCCTGGTATAAAGTTACAGCTCCACACAGAGAGAGTTAATAAAGAGTGAGAGAGTGATGGAGGAGAGCAGGATGACCTTTCTCTGCAGCTGAATAATGAACCAACAGAGGAGGAGAGCGGCTTCCTGTGAGCAGCGATACACTCAATAATCCAAACAACGCTTCAGAAATGAGAGCCTGATTCCATATACATCTATACAAGTGTCTCAGTGGATACTACAACTCCCATGATGCAGCTGGGTTTCATTAGGGAGCCCTGCCGAGACATTTGTAGTCATGACACAAACATCCCTCAATACTCACCTTTTCACTCTTGCCTTCAACTCCTCACCCCCTAACCCCTCGCCCTTATTCCACCTAGCTTAGCACTGTTTACTTTTGTTGCTATTTTTCTTCTTTACTTGCTTGTAAAGCGCTTTATAAATCACATGTATTATTATCTGGCTAGTTAGCAACGTAGCTAATCAAAGACTACTAACTCTACAGTAAATGGACAACTGTAGGTAAGGAAAATAACAACAACAACAAAAAGACTCTGAATTTACTAGCTATGATATGCTAACTAGCTAGCGAGTGATGCTAACTGATGGTTACTGTATCAGTACATTCCCAAAGATATTGAAGTGACTGTTATTTTGTATATATTGATTGTTGTGCTTTTATTTATGTCTTAATGTTTGCATATGTATAAATGTGTCTGTTGATTGGATATATTGGATATACATGTTATACATATTTTTATATATTTTTGTATTTTTGTATTTGGGATTGTGGGAAACGGTATTTCGATCTCTGCTCTGTACACACTAACTGATGCTAACTGATGCTAACGGATGCTAACGGATGTCTCTGTGTGTGCAGTAAGTACCAGGTGGTGGTGGAGGAGGAGCGCCCCCGCAGGCAGAGGAGAGGAACTGCAGAGATCCTGCGCTGCTACCCGGTGCCGATCCACTTCCAGAACGCCTCGTTGCTCAACTCTCAGTACTACTTCAGCGCCGAGCTGCCGGTCAGCGAGCTGCGGGCGGCACGCTCCTTCTGCATCGGTGAGTTAGTTAAACTAATAGTTAGTTAGTTAGTGAGCGAGCTGAGGGTGGCCCACTCCTTTTGCATAGGTTAATACATCAAAAATATGTTTACCTGTTTACCTTTGCACTTGTTTACATGTTTACCTTTGTCTGTGTGTTTGTGTGTGTGTGTGTGTGTCTGTGTGTTTGTGTGTGTGTGTGTGTGTGTGTGTGTGTGTGTGTGTGTGTGTGTGTGTGTGTGTGTGTGTGTGTGTGTGTGTGTGTGTGTGTGTGTGTGTGTGTGTGTGTGTGTGCAGGTGATAACAGGACGTACAGCGGCTACTGGAATGCTCCTCTGCTGCCTCACAAGAGTTATGGGATCTACTACCAGGCTGTGAGCACTGCTAACGGGGTGAGTCTACCTCTACACACACACTCACCTGTACCCACACACTCACCTGTACCCACACACACACCTGTACACTCACCTGTACCCACACACACACCTGTACACTCACCTGTACCCACACACACACCTGTACACTCACCTGTACCCACACACACACACCTGTACACTCACATGTACCCACACACACACCTGTACACTCACCTGTACCCACACACACACCTGTACACTCACCTGTACCCACACACACACACCTGTACACTCATCTGTACCCACACACACACACCTCTACACACATCTGTACCCACAAACACACACACCTGTACACTCATCTGTACCCACACACACACACCTGTACACTCATCTGTACCCACACACACACACACACACCTGTACACTCACCTGTACCCACACACTCACCTGTACCCACACACACACCTGTACACTCACCTGTACCCACACACACACCTGTACACTCATCTGTACCCACACACACACACACCTGTACACTCACATGTACACTGATACACCCGCCTTATCATCTATCTGAAGCATACAGTTAAAACATGAAGTTTCTCAGGCTCTGCAGCTTTAAGGAGAGTCTTTGTTCCAAAACGGTTGGAAACACAGACTGAGTTTTATTTAAAGGAGTGGCGTGTGTCACGATATCCAATCACCGAGTGCAGCAGACCCCGATGTGTGACAGTGTGTGTGTGAGGATGTGTGTGTGTTCTAACAAATCCTCGCCATTATCCTCCTGTGTTATACTATTCTACACGTCCCTTCAATTTCCTTCACTTTCTGTTCTTTCTGTCAGAAAAACCAGAGGAGTGAAACAGAGACAGAGACCACACACTGTGACACACACACGCACGCACACACACGCACACGCACACACACAGACACACACACACACACACACACACACACACACACACACACACACACACACACACACACACACACACACACACACACACACACACACACACGCACACACAGTTTAATGGATGTGGAGATAGTTCCAGTAGCCTGATCAGTGACACTAATAGGCTGCAGTGGGAGATGTGTGTGTGTGTTTTTGGTCACGTATGTGTGTAAAAAAAGATAATTGTTGACTGTGCTCACACACACAGACACACACACACACACACACTGATTGTATTGTGTGTTAATTATTGACGCCGGGAGGTTTAATTGGTGTG